>RPOG01002580.1:0-88482 GCA_008086565.1 Thalassoma bifasciatum | reverse complement strand
AAAAGTGTTTCGCCACTTGTAAATTTGTTTCAGCGTTTGTAAAAGTGTTTCACGTCTTGTTAATTTGTTTTCCGAAAGGTAAATTTGTTTCAGAACTTGTAAATGTGTTATGGTAATTTAATTTTTGTTTAGTGAATGTAAATTTTTTTTCTAAAATGTAAATTTTTCTCAACCATCGTAAAAGTGTTTCACAATTTGTGATTTTGTTCTGCCCCTCCCGGCCACCGTACCTATTGGCTCTTTCCTGAAGTTTCTTATATCCCCGATAAAAACTACTCACCAACGGCAGCTGTCAACTATCGTAAAACAAAACTTATATCACGGTTTTTAACGTCCAATAACTAATGAGAAACTAACTTCTCAGGAAAAAAAACACCAGCTGAAAGTCTTATGTTAAGAAATTTGAAGAGAAAACTGACGCCTGAGTTGCTTAAAAGCATCTGCACGTGAAGTCAAATGTGGGAATAAGATTCTTTTTTTTCTAACCTGGAGACTCTGGCAGCTGTGTTTTTGTTTGTTTGTGCCTTTTGTTTCTTGGATTAAGACATTTTTCTGAACGTGTCAACTGAACGTGGCTCAGATTAAGAGGAAGGGGTGAAAACTTGTTCCTATGAAAGGGGGTGAAATCATGACTTGAATTGAAATCGCTGTATCTGCCAGAAAAGTCACAGTTAGATCTTTTTCTAAAATCCTTCAGCTCTACCCAGGACCATGGTTTGGTTTTACATCATTTTAGTTCAGACCAAACAGAAAAGTCCAAAAGTTTTGGACCAGTTTGTCGGAGTGAAATCTGTTAAGGCAACTGTTTGAAGTTAAATTCAGAATTATTTGAATCATCTTGAATCATTTCCACTTCTCCGTCATCCGTCTGTGTTTTCTGAAATCTAAAGTCAGTTTTTTCAGTGTGGAGTTTTCTTCTTGTCTGAAGATGCTGATCTTTGGTTGTTGGTTCGACTCTGCCTCACTTATTTGTAGCTTCACTGGATTTTACTGAATGTTTTTGAGTGTATCCTGTAGAATTTTAAAGGTTTTAAAATGAATAAAACCACAAAAAGATGGAGTTTTTCCAAAGCTGCAGTTAGAAACCCAGATTCTGGTTTGGTGTTTTTGTGTTTTTGATGTTTTTGTCTCACTCGTGTTTGACAGAGACAGAAAGAATCATGTACAGTCGGATTAATCTCAGGAAAAACTCTCAGCCTGTTTTTTTTTTACACAGGGATCAGAAACGTGTTTAAAATTCAGCGTGGCTCCAAACGCAGCTCCGCCTTCAGCTTCTTTTCCGTCGTCTCTGAGTTTCCTGTTTTATGGAAATGGAGCCGCGACGCTCACAGAGAATCCATATGAATAATAATGAAGAGCTTCAAAACGCAAAAGTATTGTTGTTGTTGTTCTCCTAAAAGAAGAAAAGTGCTTTCTTTTGTCTTTTCTCCTGCTGCGTTTGCATTATTTTACTTTAATGTAGAGTTTAAACAGTTTCTAACAATCAGAATCTGTCTGTTCTCGTTCGTCTGTTTCAGTCACAGTCGTCTAAAATCGTCTGCTCTGAGTTTAAACTTCACTCTGTCACTTATTAATGACGGTTTATTTCCTCCCAGTGTTTTCAGTCTGTTCCTCTAAAGATTCCCAACCTGTGGACCGTGGCCCCCTGGTGGGCCGTGAAGGTATTGCAAGTGGGCCGCCAAATAATTTCCAAAAAAGTATGATTTTATTGGAGTGTTATTACATAAAGATACATGGTACAAATAAATATATTAGACAAATATTGTAACGTTTAAAATGTCAAACTCAGGTTAGTTTTAAAGGCAATTAAAACACTTCAGAGATTCATATATGGGGAAAAAAAGTCCTCTAAGAATAAATGTTGAGGCTCAATGGGTAACATGACCTGTAACATAACAACAACCTGAAATGTAATAAAATGAAATGTTGTAAAACCCTAATTCTAATGTGACACTAGTGCTGTGCCCCATAGGTAATAAAAAGAATGTAAGATGTAATAACAGACCCAAAATGAAAAAAAATCCATTTTTGGCTTAGGATGTGTTACATTATTGACCAATCATCAGACTTGAGTTTTATTTATGTATTTATTTTTTCCATTATATTATGGCCGTTTTTACATTTTGGGTCATTGTTACAAATGGAGTTCCACAAAGGTGTTATACAGCCATCAGTTATTGGGTTGGAGGTGGGCCTGAAACATTTGTGAGGTTAAAAAGTGGGCCCTGAGTTGGAAAAGGTTGGGAACCACTGCTCTAAAGGCCCATCTTTGTTTTGGTGTTTATTCTGATCTTTACGAGCTCATTAAAGCTCAGATTAACAAACATGTTTCCTCTAACTCTGAGTCTGAGTCTAAAATCTGATCTGGTTTTCTGATGGATGAGCGTTCGCCGCCCTCAGCAGGTGGAGGAAACAGCCGCGTGGTCGTCCTGGAGTAAACGTGTTAACGGCGTTTAATCAGCCGTGGTCATGGCGGCGCTGATGTGAACAGCTGTCGTGTAGATTCATCACCGTGGCGTTTCACGGCGAAGCGTCAACGAGAACATCCATCTTTTTTATCGCTTTATTTATTCAGGGACGAGTTTATGCTGAGGAGGCAGAAAGTTTAACACACACACACACACACACACACACACACACACACACACACAGCATGTTTTCCTCACTGTCGTGCAGGTTTAGTGCCTGGCTCATGGGCACCTTGGTGGGATTTTAGCTCCATCTCAGTTTTTTCCTTCACTGAAGTTTGTCCTAAAAATAATCAACAACTCTGACGTTTTCATTTTCTCAACATTTAGAATTTATTATCATACAACTCTGATTTTTATCTCAAAGCTTCAACTCTATGCTGACTAATTTTAATTTTCTTCTCTCAATTTTGATGTTATAATTATACAATTCTGAATTTTAGTCTCAAAAATTCCAACTTCATCTCCAAATTTTGACTTTATAATAAGTCTGTTCTGACTTTTTCTCTCTCAGATTTAGACTTATCTTATAACTTTGACTTCTTACTAAATAATTTTGACTTTTTAATCTCAAAATTTTGACTTTAAAAAACAATTCTGACTTCTTGTCCCAAATATTATGACTTAAATCTCAAAATTTTGACTTTTTACTAAATAATTTTGACTTTTTAATCTCAAAATTTTGACTTTAAAAAACAATTCTGACTTCTTGTCCCAAATATTTTGACTTAAATCTCAAAATTTTGACTTTTTACTGAATAATTTTGACTTTTTCCTCACAGCTTTGACTTTATCATACTATTTTGATATTTTTGTCTCAAAAATTCGTCTATATCTCAGATTTCTTTACTTTTTATGTCACTATTTTGATATTACATAGGCCAAAAATATTCTCAACAAAGCCGAGTTTTCATGTTTTTGTTCTTAACTGTCATAATTTGGGCTGTTATAATAATTCCTCATCACATGGTCAGAATAAAGCCTGTAGCTCAGTTTAGTTTTTTATTTAAACACCAATGATCTGAGAAAACCTCAGACAGTTTTGAGTAATTTAATAAAATCTCCTGGACAAAATTAAACCATCAAACAGGAAAAACATGTCCAGAAAAAAAGAGGACGTTTGGTCACTTTAGTCAAACTCTGAGATGAAACTTTAAAACTTTCTCTGCATCATTAAAGTCACGTTAAAGTGTTTTGGTCTGAAAAACTTTAGAAAAGAGTTGATTTTTGTTGGGTGCAGAAAAAAACTCCACATTTATGCAAACGAGCAGCAGCTCGCTCCTGTTTTTAGAGTTTAACTCTGAAGATAATTGGCCCTCCAGCTGTTCCTGTAGCTCTTTATTATGGAGCATAAAAACTTTTACTGCCTCAAAAAAAAAAGCTTTTTAATATCAAACTGAGTGAGTTTCATTCTGAGGAATAAAAGCAGAACAAAACTCCTCTCAGACAAAAACAGGAGTTTCATTTTCCTTCAGTCTGAACTTTTAATTCATTAAAGAGAAAAGGTTAGAAAACATGAACCAGTCTGGACTCAGAGAAATAAAGACATGAAGAGAAGAATAAAAGAGTGAAGAGAAACAAAGAGAAGGAAAGAAAAGAGGAGAAAGGAAGTTTAAAGGGGGGTAAAAAAGAGAAAGATTTAAAAAGGGGTAAAAAAGAGAAACAAGATTAAAAGAGGAGTAAAAAGAGAAAGGAGAAGAAAAGAGGAGTAAAAAGAGAAAGGAGAAGAAAAGAAAAAAGTGTAAAGATGATTGAAGAAGAGTAAGAAATCTTAAAACTTATCTTTTCAAAAAAGCATTTGGCTAGTGGCAGTACAAGGCTCTCCATTACTACCCTAGAAATCACTCTTAAAAGGGTTTTTAATGTGTTTTTTAATTGTTTTTAATTATGTCTTACTCTGTAGCACTTTGAGATTGTCAAAATGTAAAGTGCAATACAAATAAAATGTATTATTATTATTATTAAAGAAGAGTAAAGAAGAGTAAAGATGATTAAAGAAGAGTAAAGAAGAGTAAAGATGATTAAAGATGATTAAAGATAATTAAAGAAGAGTAAAGATGATTAAAGAAGAGTAAAGAGAAATAAAGTGAAGTAAAGATGATTAAAGAGAAATAAAGTGAAGTAAAGATGATTAAAGAGAAATAAAGTGAAGTAAAGATGATTAAAGAGAAATAAAGTAAAGATGATCACAGATTTTTGCTCCTTTGAGACGTTTTAGTTGTTTTAGTGTCAGACTCATTATTATTCTCCTCACCTGTTTTTATTTCTCTGACTCTAATCTGAAATGAGTTCAGACGAAAGAATAAGCTCACACACACACACACACACACACACACACACACACACACACACACAGGCTGATAATTTGCTGAGGAGAAACAACAACTTGGCAGAGAAGAATGGTTGTAAACAAAGCAAACAGAGCCGACATTCGTCTCTTATTTATTCATGGAGGAAGCTTCATTTCCATAGAGATGTAAACGTGACCTCTGCAGCTTTGTTTGTTGTTTACGTTCAGTCTGAGAGGAGCAAACAAAACCTCATTACTCTGCTGATTTTCCTCACGCACAGACGCCGTCAGGACGTTATTTTACCTCCTTAGATTTTCCTCCATCGCCTCCATATCTGATTTCACAGGCCGCCGTCTGCAGTAATGGACTCTGTGTGTGTGTGTGAGTATAAATGTGTGTGTGTTGATAATATTGACTCACAGCTGTGGTTGAGTTTCCTCTCAGGTGTTACCGTAGAGAAACTCAAACGTGTCCTGCAGCAGCTGGCAGACGTTTTCCCCTAAAATGAAAGTGGAGCGATGAAGAACGCGCTGAATAACAAGTTGTTTATTGAGTTATTGGGCCCAGCGGCGGCGGCGTGCAGGCGTGCAGGCGTGCGGCCTGTGCAGAAATTGTCCCTGTCACTGGGGATCTCTGCAGTTTCTCACATCAGCGGCGGCGTCGTCCTTGTGTTACACAACGCCAGAATTGGGGAGAGCATCATGGGAGCAGCTGTTTTTCAGATGAGGAGCCAAATAGGACAGAAACTGGGAGGAGAGTTTTTCTTCCTCTTTGTTTGGAAACTGTCAGCAGTTTGAGGAAAGCTTTGCTGAGTTCATGAGAAGCTGCTGTGACTTCACTTTCCCCACCAGCAACCACATCAATGACCTCATCAACGACCTCATCAACCACAACAACGACCTCATCATCAACCACATCAACAACCACATTAACCACATCAACAACCACATCAACCACATCAACGACCACATCAACCACATCAACCATATCAACCACATCAACTACATCAACCACATCAACTACCACTTTAACCACATCAACGACCTCATCAACCACATCAACGACCTCATCAACCACATCAACGACCACATCAACCACATCAACTACATCAACTACATCAACGACCTCATCAACCACATCAACTACCACTTCAACCACATCAACTACAATTTCAACCACATCAACCACATCAACCACAACAACCATATCAACCACATCAACTACATCAACTACATCAACCACATCAACCACATCAACAACCTCATCAACGACCTCATCAACTACATCAACTACATCAACGACCACATCGACGACCACATCAACCACATCAACCATATCAACCACATCAACTACCTCATCAACCACATCAACTACCACTTTAACCACATCAACGACCTCATCAACCGCATCAACGACCTCATCAACCACATCAATGACCACATCAACCACATCAACTACCTCATCAACCACATCAACTACCCCTTCAACCACAACAACTACAATTTCAACCACATCAACCACATCAACCACAACAACCATATCAACCACTTCAACCACATCAACTACAATTTCAACCACATCAACCACATCAACCACAACAACCATATCAACCACATCAACTACATCAACTACATCAACCACATCAACCACATCAACAACCTCATCAACGACCTCATCGACGACCACATCAACCACATCAACCATATCAACCACATCAACCACATCAACAACCTCATCAACGACCACATTGACGACCACATCAACCACATCAACCATATCAACCACATCAACTACCTCATCAACTACATCAACCACATCAACCACATCAACGACCTCATCAACCACATCAACGACCTCATCAACCACATCAACCACATCAACCATATCAACCACATCAACTACCTCATCAACCACATCAACTACCACTTTAACCACATCAACGACCTCATCAACCACATCAACGACCTCATCAACCACATCAATGACCACATCAACCACAACAACTACCTCATCAACCACATCAACTACCTCTTCAACCACAACAACTACAATTTCAACCACATCAACCACAACAACCATATCAACCACATCAACTACATCAACTACATCAACCACATCAACCACATCAACCACAACAACCATATCAACCACATCAACTACATGAACTACATCAACCATATCAACGACCTTTCGGTGATCCTGGCCCTTTATTTACTTGGTTTCGGATCGACCAAATTTTTGCAGTATCGCACACCACTATTGGTTAGGAATCCTTTGTAAAAGAGATTTTTTTAATCTCAATAAGATAACCCCTGGTAAAATTAAGGTAAAATAAAAATAAAAATTAGGGGGGGGAAAGCTTCTACAGAAACATCAGAGAGTCAACTTAAAGCCTGGAGATGAGCAACATACCCCCTCTTTAATCTCATCTTAATGTTAAACCCTGAGTCAGGACTTCAGCACGGTCTCCTGAGCTCTGCATGAAGACAAACATCATTATCATCTTAAGCTCTGATGTTCTCTTTAACCTCTGTGTTCCTCAGTGAGCGTTGACCTGGAGGCTGATGTGGAAATCTTCAGACAGGATGCGTTGTTTCAGGAAACGCTCCATGCTGCCTTTCCTCGGCTTCCTCATCACCTTCCTGCTCTTCTTCAACCTCTACATGGACGACGGGTTCGTGCTGGTGAGAAACACTGATCCTCCTCATCACCTCCTTCTTCTTCTTCTTCTGTGTATTCACGTGGATTAATCAGGTCGGTTTTTCTTCCAGGAGGCAGAGAAACGACAGCTGGGGGAGACGCTGATGCCTCCTTCAAACCCTGACAGATACGTTCACACCTTCAGAGATCTCTCCAACTTCTCCGGGACCATAAACGTCACCTATCGGTACCTGGCCGGGATCCCTCTGCCTCGCAAAAGTAGGAAATTAAACTTCAGCTGTTTAACATGTTAAACCAATAACAGATGTGAGTTTAGTTCACTGCAAAACACTGAAACTTAAGTGTTTAAAAAAAAGTCTTTTTAGATTTAATCTGAGCCACATTCTCTTGATAAGTCCAGAAAATTGTCTTATTTCAAGTCTTTAAAAGTAAAGCTGAAAGATTTATGGTTTTCTGATCCAAATCACGATTTCAGACATCACGATCATGTTTTCACCAAAACTGCAATTTTTTTGCTCCTGACTGACCCAGAATCTTTAGTGTCAGCTGTTTCACACACGTTTAAGTATAAAACTGGTGGGAAAAATCCTTTTTTTCCTTGGGATTGTTGAATCTCGTTTTTCTTATTATCACTTATTTGATTTTGTTTTATATTTTATCTTTTCTAACATAAAACAGTTATTTTGCACTCAATTGTTTTTAAAAGTTAAGAGTCAAAGATGCTCTTTTTGTTCTTCAGTTGTTAAAAAAAAAATTAAATTAAAAAGTAAAATTAAAAAAAAAGTAAATTAAAAATAGTGAGAGTTGTATTTAAAGTTCAGACTCAGTGGAGGAGTTTGACTAAGGGTTTAAGAAAAGTCAAAATTTGGTTATTTATCTCAAAATCTTCTTTTTTTTTCTTCAAAATTTTGCCTTTGATCGATTAATGTTGTCTTTATTTCTTATAGTTTTGACTAAAATCTTAGAATTTTGACTTTTTATCTCAAATGTTGCCTTTATTTCAAAATTTTGATGCTTAATCTCAAAAATTTGACTTATTATCTAAGACATTTGCTTTTATCTTAAAATTTTTACCCTTAATGTGAAACTTTAGACTTTTTTCACATAATGTTGGATTAATTACATAAAATTTTGATTTTTTTTTATCTCAAAATATTGACTTTTTATCTCAGAATCTTGTCTTTATTTTTCAAAATTTCCACTTTTCAACTTAAATATTGACCTTTATATCTAAAAGTTATTAATAATTCTTACCTTCATTCTCATCCTTTTGCATTACAGTAAAAACTTTTGATGTTTTGATGGTTTGATGTAATTCTCTGCAGGACTTTGGGAAAACTTCACTGAAGCTTGATTTAAATAAAACTGTAAATTGAATTGAGATCACAATATCTGCCAGAAAAATCACAATTAGATCTTTTTCTAAAACCGTTCAGCCTTACTTTAAAGACTAAAATCAGGTCTGTTTTGCTTGTAGGGAGTTTATAAATTCTGCCGATGGAGTAAAAAAAAGTTTCTTGTATCTTGACATTATTCTTACTTCAAGAAATTTGATTGGTTAATTCTTTCTTCCTGCATTGGCAGATTTTCTTTTACTCATTTCAAACAATTCAGACATGATTTTTGACTTAGAATATCTTGTTTTTCTGGACTGGTCGGTCGGATTTGTCTCATGTTCAGACTGAAAAGACACTTTTTAATAGAAATAAAACAGAAACACTTGGTTTTGGTTTTTGCTGAACAGATGACGGTTTTTGTTCTGATGATGATGTTTTGTTTTTTCCAGAGTACCTGACCATCGGTTTGTCGTCAGTCAAGAGGAAAAAGGGGAACTACCTCCTGGAGACGATCAAGTCCATCTTCGACCAGTCGAGCTACGAGGAGCTGAAGGAGATCGTGGTGGTGGTTCACCTGGCCGACTTCGACCTGCTCTGGTGTGAAAACCTGGTCCAGGAAATCAGCAGGAAGTTCGCTCACCACATCATCGCCGGGCGCCTCCTGGTCATCCACACGCCCGAGGAGTTCTACCCGTCTCTGGACGGGCTGAAGAGGAACTACAACGACCCCGAGGACCGCGTGCGTTTCCGCTCCAAGCAGAACGTGGACTACGCCTTCCTGCTCAACTTCTGCACCAACCTGTCGCACTTCTACATGATGCTGGAGGACGACGTGCGCTGCTCCAGGAACTTCCTGTCGGCGCTGCAGAAGGTCATCGCCTCCAGAGACGGGTCCTACTGGGTCATGCTGGAGTTCTCCAAACTGGGCTACATCGGGAAGCTGTACCACTCCAGAGACCTGCCGCGGCTGGCGCACTTCCTGCTCATGTTCTACCAGGAGATGCCCTGTGATTGGCTGCTCATCCACTTCCGGGGGCTGCTGGCCCAGAAGGACGTGATCCGCTTCAAACCCTCGCTCTTCCAGCACATGGGCTACTACTCCTCCTACAAAGGCGCCGAGAACAAACTGAAGGACGACGACTTCGAGGAGGACTCCTTAGACGTCCCCGACAACCCGCCCGCCAGCCTCTACACCAACATCAACGTCTTCGAGAGCTACGACGCCGCCAAGGCCTACAGCAGCATCGTGGACGAGTATTTCTGGGGGAAGCCTCCCGTCACCGGAGACTTCTACCTCATCATCTTCAACCAGTCCACCAAAATCAGCAGGATCAAGATCGTGACGGGGACGGAGGACAGACGCACCGACATCCTCCACCACGGCGCCCTGGAGGTGGGACAGAGGTCGGTGGAGACCAAACAGGGACGCCAGTGCTCGTCCTACATCACCTTAGGAGAGTTCAAGGCCGGGAGCATCGAGGTGAACAAAGTCGACCACAAGATCGGCTTCGACATCGAGTGCGTGCGCGTGGTGATCACAGCCAGTCAGAAAGAGTGGCTGATCATCAGGACGATCAGTTTATGGACCACGCCGCCCAGCGCCAGCCCCTTTACCAAATAAACGCTTTTTTAACCACCTGCTGCTCCACGGATGGACGCTGTGGTTCTTTTTGAACGACTTCATGTTTCCGGGATTCAAAGCGATCCATATTTTCTTGGGTTGTTTGAAAATCTGCTGCCAGGTTGAAATGTGATGCATTAAAACGACCAAAATGTAAAAAGTTTGACGCCTTTATACTCGTGTTCATTTTCCTGAAGATAAAAGATAAAAACTCTTCTTACTTTGCTGCTTTGTGCTTTTGTTTCCAGTCAGAGAGAAGAAGAGCTCACCAAAGAAGAAATAATCTGACTTTAACTTCACTGTTTTCATGTACTTTGCTGCCTCCTGGTGGCTCTGTGACTAAAACACACTCTAATAAATCTCCAAATCAACCAGGAAAACTCTCAGATTACAGCAATAATGCTGTAAATCTGAAAAAAAGCACCTGTTTTTCATAATATGCCCTTTCAAATTAAGAGCGCATATCAGAGGTGATTTTATTCAGAAAAGAATACGTGCTCTTAATTTGAAAGGGAAGCTTCCAGTCACATAAAATGAAAAAAGGGCTTTTTTTGTTTCTGCCTTTTTACATTTTACTTCTTTATTTTTAGAAACAGGAAATGAAAATTAACCTGTTTATAAAGGTGTTTTGTGTCCCTGTCAGAGAAAAATGCTTTTAATTTAAATTTTTGATTTGAAAATCAAATAACCAGCATTGTTTTGTTTTTTCTATGTAGTTTTTTAATCAGAAAATCTGCAAATTAGATGATTTTGAATTTACTCCCATCACAAACTTTGTGTCATTCTGGAACATCTAACACACACACACACACACACACACACACACACACACACACAGGTAAGTGTGTTCGTGGCCTCCTTCGATCGTTGACCTTCGACCTCGGTGAAAAGCTGTGGGTGAATAAAGACCAAAAACCTTCAATACTCGAGTACAAACACAACAAACCTTCCTCTTTCTCACTGAATCAAACCTGGCTCTCTGAAAACAATTCACACACTCCTGTTTTTAAGGTTTTATATTTCCTCTGATGGCTTTTACTCTTTATTTTACTCTTTTCATACACGATGGAAACAAAGTGCTGGATGATGGTTGAGAAATCAGAATAATAACACGGAATAAAGCAAGCACACAGTAATAAATCTGACTTGAAGAGTTCAGAAAAGGACATAAAATAAACAGGTAAGTGTTTCTTTGAATAATCCAACACACATTTACCTAAGACCTTCACTTCCAATTAATTTACACAACATGAAAAACACACAATTTCAACTTTTTATTGCTCAGACTTCTGGATTAATAAACCAGATTTTATATAGTTGTATAAAACAGGAGTGTCTGTCGTCTCCACAATGAAGCAGTTTATAGCAAATTCAGATTTCATTAAAAATGTAGTTTGTCTGATTTTCAAATTTCCACCATAAGCACAACAGTAAAACTAGTGTTTATTATTAATGAATTTTTCGATGACGTATTAATTCTTACTTATAATTTGATATCACTGATAAGGGTCTCGTTATAATAATAATGATACTACTACTACTACTACTACTACTAATAATAATAATAATAAATTTTATGTATAAAGCATTTTTCAAAAACTCAAAGTCGCTTTACATGGAAAAGTTAAAAAGAACAAACAGATAAAACAATATTTTACATGGTAAAAATAATAACAGTGCAGGTTAAAAACAATTTAAAAAAAAAAGAAAATGGACAGAAGAAAATGAGTAAACAGGATGAACTAGGGGTGATGAGTTTCTATGGAGTGGAAAGAAGAGCGGAACAGGTGAGTTTTTAATAAATAATTAAAAAAAAAAAAAAATGTTTTAATAATAATAATAATAATATTTTTTAAAACAGGTGCAAAAGGTACTACTTTTTCTTAATTGATCAGTCTAACTGTCTTTTTTTCTTATTTTATCTGCTGAAAACAAGCTTCCATATGATCATGATTTTTTTATCTCATTTTTTCAATTCATCATCTCAATATTTGGAATTTTTATCCGAATATTTCAACTACGTATCTCACAATTTAGACTTCAGAACTTTAGACTAGAACATTTTTTCCCCCTTATATAAGTATTATATAGTATTCGACCATTTAAGTGACGTTTAAGGCTTTTTTAACCATTAAAAAAAAAAAAAAAAAAAAATTCTGATCAAACGAACTGAAACAGTGAAGCGTCATGTGACGTCATCGAAGAGCGCGGTTGTAGTCCCAACACGAACAGAAGCTAAGCTAACAGCAGTTTGGACTACAAACCTTCAAATCTTCCGTTTGAAGCTTTTTTTCCAGATAAATCTTCCGTTTTTTTTAAATAATAAGTGTTATGATGACCTCAGTTTGATCTTTGTTGCTTGTTTTTTATCCTTAAACACCTGAAAGATCCTGAAATGGTGAGTAACGTTCAGAGCTAACGTCGTTAGCATCAAACTGTGGAGAAAAACATTCAGATTATAAATGTTTTTGTTTCATTTTGGGTTAAAATTACGTTTCTACAGCGGGTTTTTCCTAATTAAAATGCTGGTCTGATGTTCCAAAATAAGTAAAAACGAGTGTAAAGCTAATGATATTAAAGCTGTGAATGTTTTTAACGTTAGCTTTCTGACAGTTGGGCGTTTTTATATGAAACTGATGAAACATTAAACTGTAAAATATCAAAATATAAAACGATAAAACAGCTGAAACAACACAATGTTAAACTACAGCTCCTATAGGTTGATGAAACATCTGTTTTTATGTTTGTTTCAGTGTTTTAGGGTTTTATACGAAGTTGAATTAGGGTCAATGACAAAAAGAGGGTCTAAAAACTTATTTTTAAAAAGTTCTTTGAAAATGGATAAAAACATATTTCTGAGAGAAGAATTATGTTTTCTAACAGATTTCAGTCGTTGACCAACATTTCAAAGTTTTTAGGTTCATTATTTTTTAGTATTTTTAATTTGAGCACCCAAAAATGTCAGGTGGTGCAACCAAATATATGAAAATATATTTATATGTTCCTGTTATTTTTTCTGTGTGAAATTATTGGCAAGTATCTCTCAAGTGTCTGTAGTGACTCATACATTTTCANGCATAAAATAATGCCACTGTATTTTTAATTTCCATTTACAATAACTGACATTCAATTTTTAGAGTTTAATTACTGTGGATACTTGTCAGGACGGTTGCACCACCTGACATTTTGGGGGTTTGAGGAACCAAAACACAAAAAAACATGTTATATTTTAATAGTTTAAAGATGTGTTCAAATAACACAGGTTTCATAGAATAAAGAAATACATGTGATGAAATACTCAATTCATGATGGAAGGAAATATTGCACTCAGACACAAAAAAGGGGACGTCACCTCATTGACCCATTAATCAGAAACACTAAAAAGGTTCCCAGCTGTTATCAGGTTTCATTATTATGAAAAGAGTCTGAGCTGTTATTTTATTTCTAATTTAGTAAACAGGCTGAAACTAGTCAAAAACAGGAACATCAGGGTTTGTTTTTATTTATCTTTCAATATGGTTTTCATTTATTTTTATTCATATTAGGGCTGAACGATCTTAAAAAATAATCTATAGAGAGTTAAAGTTGATGGAAGTGAAATGGAGGAATAAACAGCTGTGACCTGAAACAGTTATGATGATAAAGGGCAGGTGAGTGTGAGTCACTTCCTGGTCATTATAAAGATTTCCTCATGTAGAAATAACACACACACACACACACACACACACACACACACACACACACACACACACACACTTGAAGCATGACAGTGTTTGCAGCTCAAAGTCCTGACAGAGACTTTATCCACATTTTTGGGTGCTCAAATTAAAAATACTAAAAAATAATGAACCTAAAATCTTTGAAATGTTGGTCAACTACTGAAATCTGTTAGAAAACATAATTCTTCTCTCAGAAATATGTTTTTATCCATTTTCAAAGAACTTTTTAAAGATAAGTTTTTAGACCCTCTTTCTGTCATTGACCCATAAACAGGGGAATTTACATCACTTATGAATATTATTGCAGGAATAAAGGTTCAAAGTTTAGTTCAAACTTCTTGTCCTTTTTGTTGACTTTGGCCATTTTTACCACTTTTCACTGTTATTTCTTTGTCTTTTTTCTCCATTTTGCTGCTTTCTGAATTATTTAAAGTCTCTTTCAGAAATGTTTTGCTTATTTTTGTCGCTTTTGGGCCATTTTAGTCACGTTTCCTTCTTTTCTTTGCCACCTCTGGCTCAGTTTTGCTACTTTTTGAGTATTTCCAGGTCTTATCCCGATTTAAATGCCTTTTTTTTCTCTTTATGGCAGTTTTTACCACCTCATACAAAGTTTTATTTCTCCTCTTTGCTGTTTTTTCCTCTTTTCTCCACTTGTATAGTTTCTTTTGTAAAGGTAGTTTTTAACAGTTTGTCTCTTTGGTTGAGTAACTCTGGTGTAGAATATTTCACTGTCTGACATTAGGACAAATTATGATTTGATCTAGTTTGTGATTAATTTTCCAGCTCTACAACAAAACACACTTCTGTAACTTAGCACATATAAAATGACCCTTTTGGTTCCTCCCTCCTTCACCTTGTGTCTGTAAAACAAACAGCAAAGATCTCAGGACTAAAGTTTGTGATGAGAGTTTCTAACGTGTGTTTCTCTGCACAGGTTGTTTCTTCGCTGTAGAAACGAGCCTGTTTTTTTATTTTCCCAGCTGATCTGAACCCTGTGAAGGTCAGGATGGGTCAGCAGCTCTCAGGTCAGGCGGTGATGACCCGTCTACCTGAGAAGCTGGTCAAACACGTGGGGCTGGTTCGTGACAGCGGATACCTGACCTACGAGGAGTTTCTGGCCAGAGTGGCTGAACTCAACGAAGTGTGAGTCTAACTCTGTGAAAAACACACGTCATCAGGAGAGATCCACGTGTTTCCATCATAGAAACAATCACATGGAGCTGGAAATCAACACACCTGAGTTTGTGAATCTGTTTGTTTTCTGTTTTCACAAAGCAGGTTTAGTGAAAACTCTGAGTCTATTAACCCTGAAATGAGGGAAACTCTGAATTTTCCGTTTCACAAATGGAGGTAACTCAAACAGAGAAAGAGGGGAAACTCTAACCTGTTTCACAGAGAGAGGTAACTTCAGCTCTGGGTCAGTTACCGTAGTAACAGACGCTGTGAAACTAACCAGGTAAAACACTTACTTGGACCAGTTTCTCTCTGTCTCCGCCCTCTTTCAACCACACACCATGTTTGATTTCCTCATTCTTTCAGTCAGCGGCGAGTTTTGGCGTAACACGGCTCTGCTGTCTGTTATTTAAGAAACATACAAGTCCACTTTTGTCACAAACGTAGCATGAACTTTTGACAATGAACTCGTTGATGAAGGTGCGGCATTATCAATATCAATATTTTTAATATTTTTCAGGAGATTATCATCAGAGCGAGCATGGATGTTCTGACATTTCCAGACAATTCTCTTTTTAAACTTTTCTCATCACAGTCCATCATTTACAGACACAATAATCCGTCTTTACATTTGCAACATTACCAGCCGTAGTCTCTCACATCCCAGCAGATGTTGTGTTTGTGCTACAATTTTTTGTAAATGGCAGGTTTTTGTTTTTTTTTTAATAATAATATCGGAGATGCAAGGCAACTGTCTGCAGGTTGAGAAGACATTTATGTGTGTAAACATCATTATGATGGAGATAAAACAACTGCACAGTCAAACAGCCACGTAATATTTATTTTATAATGTAAAACGTGATCAAAATGAGGTAAAACCGTGAGATTATGTGGAGGTCTCACCTGTTTGAACAATGTTCTTATATTTCATCTTAAGTTTCAGCTGAGTGAGCTTCTCCCCCGCAGGATTGCACCTAAATAAAATAAATGAATGATCTACATTCAGCAGTTTTCCCTGTAATATTACTGTGATTGTTGGACTACATTTAAACTTACGTATTGACCAGAGCAGCGATGTTCTCTCACACCGTCTCCCTCTCTTTTGCAGCTGCTGTTGCACTTTTTTCCTAAAATCATGTTAAATTCTCTGTATGAGCGCATTAAGATTTCCAGCTCTCGCGGGGTTAAAGAAACGCCGCCCTCTGCTTCCCCGTTGCCATGGTGACTCGTTGAATCGGGGCTCCACTAATGCTGTCTTTTTACAGCGGTGGTGCTAAACTCCAGGTGAAACTACTCTGAGTTGATCAAACAAACTCAAATCTGCTGGAACAGAAAACTCAGAGTTTTCTATCTCAGAGGAGATCAACTCAGAGTTCAGGGTTTAACTCAGAGTTTGTTGAACCTGCTTCGTGAAACGGACACCAGGAAAACTCACAGGCTGTTTTATTGAGTTGAAAATGTCCTTTCTCTCTCTCCCTCCCTCAGAACGGCCAAACTGGCGGCGGGGCAGCAGAAACACCTGCTGTTTGAGGTGCAGCCAGGATCGGACGCCACGGCGCTGTGGAAGGTGGCGGTCAGAGTCCTGTGCACCAAGGTGAGAACAGAGACATGTTAGAGAAGGACAGGAAACAGCAGCAGCTTCACACATTTAACTGATGGAAGAGTCAAAGTCAGGCTGAGAGTTCAGGCTTCGCTCTGATTGGCTCCTGGTTTAATGACAGAAACGTACTTTACTGTTTTAAATCACTGTGTGACAATAACACATCAAACATCTCTTCATACTTAAGTTGGTGGCTCAGGTAAAAAATGTAAAGGCAACTTTATTTACATGAAACACTTTGGCAACAAGGCAATTCAATCAGCTTTATTCCCAAGGATCTTCAAGAAACATACAAGGAATTTGACTTCGGTTTCAACTGTGCTCTTTTTGTACAAAAACAAGGATGAATAAACATGAAATATCAAATATATAAAAGAGCAGATATTAAGTAACTACAAATTAGAAATATAAAAATATTACAAATATAGAAACTTTGTACAAAAGGAAGAAAGAAAGAATATATACACACTTGAATTAAATAGTGCAATTAAAAAATTGTAGACAGTAATAGACTGAAAATATCATTAAAAATGTCAATATCACACATTAAAATTTTGGTCCAAACAAAAAATGAAATGGAATAAAATGCCAAAAAAGGAAAATTTAAATATATTTAAGCACAATTTAAGATATAAGCCCCACAATTTGACAGTTTTTTATCTGTTTGAACTGCATGTACTGAATGTAAACGTGTTTATAAAGATATATTAGTGTACGAAGCATCTGTTTGTTGCTTTTGTTTTCTGGTCATGTTTTGTTGATTGTTTCACTTTCTACATGTGCAGTAAATAAATAAACAGTTGTAGAGGTTTGTGATCCACAGAGTCAGTTTGTGAGTGAGTTTCCTTGTTTTTCCTCAGATCAACAAAGAGAACGGGATGGTGGAAGCGTCTCGTATCATGAACCTGTACCAGTTCATCCAGCTGTACCGTGACATCACCAGCCAGGCCGCAGAGATGCTGACAGCAGAGGGCGCCACCGAGGGCCCGTCTGCTCAGCTGCCCTCCACCGAGTCCTGCCAGGCCAGCATGTGGATGGGCAGGTCAGCGCTCAGCTTTATTCTACTCTTTTCTATTCTTCATTCTAATGTCAGACAGTGAAATGTTCCTTTAAATGTGTCAGAATATCAGTTTTTACAGCAGATGTTTTCTGTTCTACAGCAGAGTTACTCAAACTTTTAAAAACGACCTTTACAAAAGAAACTATACAAGTGGGAAAAAGAGGAAAAACAGATTTTGACTTTTGATCTCCAAATATATTCCTTTTCCCAAATTATTTTAATTTCATCTAAAAATTTTGACTGCATTATCTAAAATGTTGAGTTTTCAACCTCAAATTTGACTTTTTTATCTCAAAATTTTGACTTTCAATCTCAGGCTTTTGACTTTTTATCTCCAAATTTTTACTATTTGACTCTATATCCCAGAATTTTTACTTTTTTTTTTTCCTGTGATCTGACTTTTTATCTCACAATTTTCACAAAATCTGGGCAAAAAAAAATCTCAAAAAAAGCCTAAGTTTTAATTTTTATTTTTCAAATTGGCAGCAATGGGCTCCCATGTCAACCAAGATATTCCACCTGCAATTTTATTATGAGTGTGGCTCCGGGTATGTAGGAAAATGAAATAAAAACTTCTTGAAAATAAAGTTTATAGGAAGAATGAAGAGAAAATGTACATTTTGAGTTAATAAATGACCATAGATTGTGTACAAACAGCTTCATGTTATCTAAAATGTTGACTTATCAACCTCTAATTTGACTTTTTTAATATCTAAATTTTGACTTTTTTCTTTGTTATTTGACTTTATATCTCAGAATTATCACTTTTTTTTTTCCTGTGATCTGACTTTTTATCTCACAATTTTCACAAAATCGGGGGCAAAAAAAATCTCAAAAAAGCCAAAGTTTTAATTTTAATTTTTATCAGGGAGCAGTTTGTATGTGAGGAGGTGATAAAGTGTTTTCTTCTTTGCAGAGTGAAGCAGCTGACTGATGAGGAGGAGTGTTGTATCTGCATGGATGGAAAAGCCGACCTCATCCTTCCCTGTGAACACAGCTTCTGTCAGAAATGCATCGATAAATGGTAAAAAAAAAAAAAACATAACGGATTCTTGTTTCTCTTCTATTAATTAGCCCAGAGTTTCTCAACCTGTGGGTCCTGACACCAACGGGGGTCACGAGATGATTTCTGGGGGTCACCAAACCATTTTGGGAAATTCTCACTAATATTACATCACAAAATTTCAGGCTCAGTAGTTTTAGTTGTTATTTTGCTTGATTATTTTTTCCAAAATTTGTTGTATCAGCTAAATTTGTTTAATCTGAACTTCAGTGTTTTACTTGATCGAGTTCAATGAGCGATTCTTCATAAACTCATTCATATTTATCACTGCAAAAACTGAATTTAGTCAAGTTTTTATGTCTGATTTTTTTGTAAAAATTTGTCTTTTATTCTTAATATGAGCAACATTCAACTGAGCAGTCCAGAAAAATGTCTTATTTCAAGATATTTAAAGAGAAAAGACGTCCGAACTGTTTGAAACAAGTCAAAAAAATCTGCCAATGGAGCAAGAAAAGTTTATTGTTTTAAGACATTATTTGCTATTTCCATATTACTGGCACTATTATTACTATTAATATTATTATTCTTATTATTATCATTACTGTTATTAATATAAATCTATTGTTATTTCTATTATTCTTGCTATTATTGTCATTATAATTATTAATTATCATTATTATTACTGCTGTTACTGCTTTTGTTTTGTTTTATTTGGTACTTTGACTATTATTTATTTATGTATTTAACACTATGTGTATCGATTTTATATAATGCCTACTTTTACAAGATGTATCTGTATCTTTACCAAAAAATTAAATTAAAAAAAAGAGTTGGGAAAAAGACATTATTTGCATTTCAAGAAATTTAGTTTCTTACAAGTTATTCAGACCTCATTTTTGTCTGTAAACAACTTGAAATCAGACATTTTTTCTGGACTGCTCAGTTGAATGTGGCTCATATTAAGAATAAAAAGACAAGTTTTACTAAAAATAAGACATAAACACTTGATTAGATTTCAGTTTTTGCTGGTTGAAGGAAAGACAAAAATGTTGACTCGTTCATTTTCACGTTCTGCAACATAAACGTTGATAATGAAGCACAGGCTGTTTTTCTCCCCACTGTTTCTTTAAGGTTTAGTTAGTTTGAGTTGATTTTTTTGTTTTCAGAAAGGTTGAGAATGACTGAATAAGTGTAAGAAAAGTGAAACCCTCAGACAGTAACAGCTCCTCTTTCTCTCTACAGGAGTGGACAGAGCCAGAACTGTCCCATGTGCCGCCTGCAAGTCACCGCTGCCAATGAATCATGGGTAATGTCTGACTTCCCCACAGAGGACGACATGGCCGGCTACATCCTCAACCTGGCTGACGAGGCGGGTCACCCGCACCGGCCATAACGCGCCCGACACACCCGACGCACTCACCCGACGCACGCCAGAGAGTCGGACGGAGAGGACAGAACCACACCAAGTAGACTTTACGTGTTTTAACATACTACGTCACTTTCACTGAGGAGGAGGAGGAGAATGTTTCATCAGAAAAAGCTGCAGGTTTGGAAGAAACAACTCTTTTCAATCCTGAAAACAAACCCAGGATGATAATCTGTGTAACCCGAGTACTGTGGAGTGAACGTGAGTCATCGTCCAAAGTGAAGATTCTGTCTTTATGTGCGTTCAAATAAATGATAACTCGCTTAATTCACACGCAGAATAACCAAAACAATAAGTCTTACAGAAAAACTAGAGTTACCTTTTCCTACACGGGACAAAGAAGACGTGTGCTGGCACTTTAAAGTTTCCTGAATGTGAAGGAGGAAAAGCTCAGGAAAAGAGGCTGAACTGAAGGTAGAGGTTTGATCAACTGTGCTCAAAGACTAAAGTCTCTTTAAGGGAAACTCATCCTCCTCCAGCACCTCTGAACTTCACACACATCTTTGTTTATCAGAAACAAAATGCTCACTCTCCTGTTGACATATCAGTAATCTTTGAGCTTGGACTCTTTTTTTTTTCTGTCACATCAGGTCGACTGATTCTCTGAGTTTGTGAGGTGCTGGAGAGTTTGACTGTTTCCCTCAGTCTTTGTGCAGCAGCCGAGTCAATCTAATCCACATTTTATCCATAATTTTCACAGTTTCTGATCGAACTGTCTGCCAAGTTTTGCTCCTTGATTCCTGTGTGTAATCTGACCCTGCATGTTTGTACCTGACGCACCTTTAATCCAGATACAGAAGTAAAAAACTGAAGCAGTGACTGAGAGTTTAAGCTGAACGTCAGAGTTTTAAATCATTTAAAGTGGCTTTCTGTCATCTTCACTCTTGGAAATAACCACTATTTGTCACTTTTGCTGTTTTCATCTTTTATGTTTGTATATTTTTTTAATTTAAACTCTAATCTCACTGCTGTAGGAGTACTGTAGGTTCACTTCACACACTCACCTTTGCTTTGATTGTAATCTCTGAAAATGGGAAGAATTTACTGAGACAGGCAGCTTTAATTCACAAACTGACCATCGTAAGATTTAAAACCACTGAAAAGTTTTATTTTTCATATATATTTCAGACCTGGTTTGCAGAGCGCGCTCATCACGAGTGGCATTTTTATTTTTTTAAAAGGAAGAAGTTGAGAGTTGTTATGATTTCATAAAAGGGCAAAAAAATAAAGTTTATTAGAGCGATAATTCCTACAGTACTGAAACGTATATATTCTCTACTGATGTTAAAATATGAAAACTCTAACAAGTTTTTATTTTGCTCATTCAGAAAGTTAATCAGATTTTTATTTTATCACTTTGGGATTTCTCTGTCGCTCCACAAGTATTGGGGTTTAGAAGCTGTTTTATTTTGAAAAATATTAACAACAAAGTTATTTTATTGTGAAAAAACAGACTTTATTTGACCAAAAGCCTTTTTATTTTGGTTGTTAATGCTGACAGACTGCACTTTGAATTAAACTGTAATTCTTCTCTGTATGTACTCAACAACAGAAGATGGTCTTATCTCCGTCATGAAGTATATTATATAACAATAATTCCTTTGCAGCAGTTTAAATAAAGCAGGAGAAAATATGTGCAAAAAAAAAGAACCTGTCTTTGCTTGTGGTGAAAGATGATCAGAGGTGAATGTTGTGGCTGCTGAAGTTGATCGCTGTTGCAAAATGTTAAATTTAAGAGCTGAAATTTTAAATTTGGTTTAAATGCCTTTTTTATTCCAGTTTGTGTTGAAGCTTCTGACTCTTGGACACATGTACATTTGCTGAATAATAATAGGGACTGTACCTAAAATGAATTGATCCCACACTGTACTATCCCTAATAAACTTTTTGCACTTAATAATCATGCATATTGTTTGAGTGAAACTATGGTGTAATTACTCAGCATCTTTTTTTTTTTTACTCAAAAATAACAGTTTAGGTCATTTTCCCAACAAATTAGATGCTCAATCAAAAATGTGACTTTTCATTTTTGCTGCTGAGATAAAAATAAGAGTTTTTGAGGCATAAAGAGCACTTCTAATTTATTTTTTATTTAAGCTACTCAATCAAAATTTTGACTTTTTATCTCAGAAATTTGACATTTTGTCTCAAGCTTTTGACTGTGTAGCTGCAATTTTATTTCCTCGTTATTTTAACTTTATCTCAAGTTCCGTTTATCATCTCAAATATTTACTTTTTGTCACAGATTCTGACTTTCGATCTCAGATTTTTTGACATTTTATCTCAAGATTTTGACTTTTGATCTCCAAATATATTCCTTTTCCCCCATTATTTTAATTTTATCTAAAAATTTTGACTGCATTATCTAAAATGTTGAGTTTTCAACCTCAAATTTGACAGTTTTATCTCAAAATTTTGACTTTCCATCTCAGGATTTTGACTTATTATCACCAAATTTTTACTATTTGACTCTATGTCTCAGAATTTTTACTTTTTTCTCCTGTGATCTGACTTTTTGTCTCACAATTTTCACAAAATCTGGGCCAAGACAAATCTAAAAAGAAAAAGCCTAAGTTTACATTTTTATTTTTCAAATTGGCAGCAATGGGCTTCCATATCAACCAAGATATTCCACCTGCAATTTTATTGTAAGAGTGGTTCTGGGTATGTAGGTAAATGAAATAAAAACTTCTTGAAAATAAAGTTTATAGTAAGAATGAAGAGAAAATGTACATTTTGAGTTAATAAATGACCATAGATTGTGTACAAACAGCTTCATGTTATCGAAAATGTTGACTTATCAACCTCTAATTTGACTTTTTTATCTCCAAATTTTGACTTTTTTCCTTTGTTATTTGTCTTAATATCTCAGGATTCTTACTTTTTTCTCCTGTGATCTGACTTTTATTCTGATCTCACAATTTTCACAAAATCTGGGCCACAAAAAAATCCAAAAAAGCCTAAGTTTTCATTTTTATTTTTTAAATTGGCAGTAATGGGCTTCCATATCAACCAAGATATTCCACCTGCAATTTTATTTTAAGTGTGGTTCTGGGTATGTAGGAAAATGAAATAAAAACTTCTTGGAAATAAAGTTTATTTGAAGAATGAAGAGAAAATGTACATTTTGAGTTAATAAATGACCATATATTGTGTACAAACAGCTTCATTTTAATTTAGGATAAAAAAATTGTACTGTGTGTACAGTGAATATAAATATGTTACGTGAGACCGATAGACTTTCGACTTAAACTTGATTAATTTGATTAATTAATGAAACAAAAATGAATTTATTGAAACTGTGGCGCAGCTATGAAAGGGTTAACGGTCCTGAGGCTAACTGCTGCGACACTTCACTTCCAACAACCGTCCACTTTCTAACCTCCGGGGAACAAACTGAGGAGTCGATCACATCCATAGTGAGTAAATAACTCTACTCTGATACATTCTGTAGTTATTAATCACTACTTTAATGTGAATTATGTTTCTAAATCGGCATTTTAGCGCTGGTTCGGGCTAGGCTAACCGTTAGCTGCTAACTGCTAACTTTTACCGCCAGAACTTTCCAGAAATCTCTCAGCGGCGCCATTTTAGTTTACCCTTAAAATCAGAATTTCTGACAAAAAAACATAAATAAACTATTATTCTGACACTTCTGATACCCGGAGCATAAATAGTAGGGTGACCATATTATGTTTCTCTGAAAAGAGGACCCCCCCCCCCCTTTTTTTTAGGGGTTTTGCGTGGGTCAGGGGTCTTTCTGTGCTTTTAACTCAGTTAAACAAATATTCTGAATTCCCCAGAAAAGAACACTTTACCTGGATATACTGAGAAATAGCCCAAAACACTCACAAAAAGTTGCTTTATGAATACTATATTTATCAATTTAAAGCAATTCTCCTGAACAATATAATCAGTCACATACAAATATGGCATGTTCTAGTCTTTAATAGTTATTGACTCAAGTTCTGTAGGAACACAATTCAGATGTTTAACAAAATAAAAAATAATCATCGCTCTTAAGTCTGACACACCTTAGGAAAAGTGAGGTAGAGAACCATTCTTCAAGATAACCTCCCAATTATCAGTTACGTAAAAATAGAAATAATGTCTCAAAATATTAAACAAAAAGAAAAAACAGAGGCAGTCTATTCTTCAAAGTTTTGTTGTGGTGATATGGGCTTGTAGACATTGACTGCATATAGTCTTATTATACAGTCTATGCTTGCAGATCGTTGTAACCATTATTAACCACAGAGACATAAGTTCCAGCTTTGCAGACTGTACATTCTGCCTCCCATTTGTCACGACCCGGACGAAAACAGGGGAACTTTTTTCGCATGTCATCAGTGAAATGACATTTGTGTTTCTGCATTTTCTTTTCGTTGGAGTGTTCTCTGGCAGTGTGTCTACCTGCCTGTCAGCCTGAGTGAGTGAGTGAGGAGCCTCTGTACTGATTTGTGAATGAATAAATACATGTTCCGGGGTTCGGCTCAAACTCCACCTCTCAGAGCGTGTTTCTAAAGGAACCACTCAACATGAATGATAAATACACTGGTCTGTGACGCGCTCAACCTAGGCAAGATCAAAAACCCGGACATTTGAAGGATTTTATAAACCCCGACCGGACAGGCTCTTAAAAGAGGACATGTCCGGGCAAAAGAGGACGTATGGTCACCCTACCGTAGCATAAATAGAAAAAGAAGCTTCACACAACAGTATGTGACTGCAGCACAGCCTTTATTTAGAGGTACAAAACTTTAACAAATGACAAATACAAAAATGTTAAACAAAATTGTCAAAGCTATTGTCAATAATTTCATCACAAAACACACAGGACAGTAGTTCATTCACTCCTTCTTCACACATATTTATGTCTACATCTACATCATGCAGTTGTACAGACGCCTTAGAATATGGAGGTACATTTCAGTCGGTTGTAAAAAATAAAAAATGCTGTATTGAAATTTGTAACCATATTGAGCCCACATTTTGATTTGAAAAGTACTCTACAATCAACTTTCTAATTGTCATAATTCAAACTTCTTATTTTTAAAATTTTGACTCACTCAAAATTTCAACTTGAGGATATCACATAATTTTGATTTTTCATTTCATAATTCCAGATATTTTTGTGGAAATTTTTACTTTATCTCACAATTTTAACCTTTATCCTAACACTTCAACTTTTTATCCTACTTTTTATCTCAAAATCTTGACTCAATATGGGCAAAAAAAACCCAATTTCAATAAGGCAAGATTTTCCTTTTTTTTGGACTGGCAGAAATGGGTTTTCCATACTTAAAAGTCATGATGAAATGCATTTTATTTATCTTTTTTTGTATAAGTTTAGATTTTTAGAAAACAACAGCAAATCTAATTTGAGTGACAAATCTTTCTACCTTTCAAACTTATTTTTACAAACAGTAAACCTTGATAAAAGTGTTTCATGCATAAAATGAGGTGAAAGAGGAAAAAAAACATTAATCTGTCTACTCTAAACTTCACAACTGTCACATGGAAAAGAATAACTTAGAGTTTAGTCAAGTGAAGCGCATAAACTTTAAATTAAATAAAGTCTAATAATCAAGTTTTGATTCGGCTCTGTCACAACCAGTTTCTGCAACATGGTTGATAAAGGTAGTTTAACTGTTTTTTCCAAACTAGATGAGGTGTTTGTGCCATCCATAAATAACATATTCTTCCTTAGGGATCACGTAAAGTTAGAAATCACGTAAAATTAGAGATCACGTACAGTTAGAGATCACGTACAGTTAGAGATCAGGTACAGTTAGAGATCACGTACAGTTAGAGATCAGGTAAAGTTAGAGATCACGTACAGTTAGAGATCACGTACAGTTAGAAATCACGTAACGTTAGAGATCACGTACAGTTAGAGATCACGTACAGTTGGAGATCACGTACAGTTAGAGATCACGTACAGTTGGAGATCACGTACAGTTAGAGATCACGTACAGTTAGAGATCACGTACAGTTAGAGATCACGTACAGTTGGAGATCACGTACAGTTAGAGATCACTCAGCAGAAACGTTGCTTTCTGTCTTGACAGCGTCCACTAGAAAGCTGAGCTCGTTGCACAGCGTCTCGTGTCGGTATGCC
Organism: Thalassoma bifasciatum; assembly: GCA_008086565.1. Classification (NCBI taxonomy): domain Eukaryota; kingdom Metazoa; phylum Chordata; class Actinopteri; order Labriformes; family Labridae; genus Thalassoma; species Thalassoma bifasciatum. The sequence continues at coordinate 62,002 of RPOG01002580.1, read as the reverse complement.
ATGCGGATTTGTGCCACGTTTGTTCGCCGTATGTCGTTGCCCTCTGGCCCACCCTGGAGGTAGTTGGAACCAATGAAGTGTTTCTTTTNACTAACCAGGTTTTTGTGAATGAACCTGGAGTTTCTCTCTGTCTCCGCCCTCTTTCAACCACACACCATGTTTGATTTCCTCATTCTTTCAGTCAGCGGCGAGTTTTGGCGTAACACGGCTCTGCTGTCTGTTATTTAAGAAACATACAAGTCCACTTTTGTCACAAACGTAGCATGAACTTTTGACAATGAACTCGTTGATGAAGGTGCAGCATTATCAATATTAATACTTTTAATATTTTTCGGGAGATTATCATCAGAGCGCGCATGGATGTTCTGACATTTCCCGACAATTCTCTTTTTTAAAAGTTACATCACAGTCCAACATTTACAGACACAATAATCCGTCTTTACATTTGCAACATTACCAGCCGTAGTCTCTCACATCCCAGCAGATGTTGTGTTTGTGCTCCAATTTTTTGTAAATGGCAGGTTTTTGGGTTTTTTTAATAATAATATCAGAGATGCAAGGCAACTGTCTGCAGGTTGAGAAGACATTTATGTGTGTAAACATCATTATGATGGAGATAAAACAACTGCACAGTCAAACAGCCACGTAATATTTATTTTACAATGTAAAACGTGATCAAAATGAGGTAAAACTGTGAGATTATGTGGAGGTCTCACCTGTTTGAACAATGTTCTTATATTTCATCTTAAGTTTCAGCTGAGTGCGCTTCTCCCCCGCAGGATTGCACCTAAATAAAATAAATGAATGATCTACATTCAGCAGTTTTCCCTGTAACATTACTGTGATTGTTGGACTACATTTAAACTTACGTATTGACCAGAGCAGCGATGTTCTCTCACACCGTCTCCCTCTCTTTTACAGGTGCTGTGCTGTTGCACTTTTTTCCTAAAATCATGTTAAATTCTCTGTATGAGCGCATTAAGATTTCCAGTTCTCGCGGGGTTAAAAAAACGCCGCCCTCTGCTTCCCTGTTGCCATGGTGACTCGTCGAATCGGGGCTCCACTAATGCTGTCTTTTTACAGCGGTGGTGCTTAACTCCAGGTGAAACTACTCCGAGTTGATCAAACAAACTCAAATCAGCTGGAACAGAAAACTCAGAGTTTTCTATCTCAGAGGAGATCAACTCAGAGTTCAGGGTTTAACTCAGAGTTTCTTAAACCTGCTTTGTGAAACAGACCCCAGGAAAACTCACAGGCTGTTTTATTGAGTTGAAAATGTCCTTTCTCTCTCTCCCTCCCTCAGAACGGCCAAACTGGCGGCGGGGCAGCAGAAACACCTGCTGTTTGAGGTGCAGCCAGGATCGGACGCCACGGCGCTGTGGAAGGTGGCGGTCAGAGTCCTCTGCACCAAGGTGAGAACAGAGACACGTTAGAGAAGGACAGAAAACAGCAGCAGCTTCACACATTTAACTGATGGAAGAGTCAAAGTCAGGCTGAGAGTTCAGGCTTCACTCTGATCGGCTCCTGGTTTAATGACAGAAACGTACTTTACTGTTTTAAATCACTGTGTGACAATAACACATCAAACATCTCTTCATACTTAAGTTGGTGGCTCAGGTAAAAAATGTAAAGGCAACTTTATTTACATGAAACACTTTGGCAACAAGGCAATTCAATCAGCTTTATTCCCAAGTATCTTCAAGAAACATACAAGGAATTTAACTTCGGTTTCAACTGTGCTCTTTTTGTACAAAAACAAGGACGAATACACATGAAATATCAAATACATAAAAGAGCAGATATTAAGTAACTACAAATTAGAAATATAAAAATATTACAAATATAGAAACTTTGTACAAAAGGAAGAAAGAAAGAATAAATACACACTTGAATTAAATAGTGCAATTAAAAAATTATAGACAGTAATAGACTGAAAATATAATTAAAAATGTCATTATAACACATTAAAATTTTGGTCCAAACAAAAAATGAAATGGAATAAAATGCCAAAAAAAGGAAAATTAAAATATATTTAAGAACAATTTAAGATATAAGCCCCACAGTTTGACAGTTTTTTATCTTTTTGAACTGCATGTACTGAATGTATACGTGTTTGTAAAGATATATTAGTGTACAAAGCATCTGTTTGTTGCTTTTGTTTTCTGGTCATGTTTTGTTGATTGTTTCACTTTCTACATTTGCAGTAAATAAATAAACAGCTGCAGAGGTTTGTGATCCACAGAGTCAGTTTGTGAGTGAGTTTCCTTGTTTTTCCTCAGATCAACAAAGAGAACGGGATGGTGGAAGCGTCTCGTATCATGAACCTGTACCAGTTCATCCAGCTGTACCGTGACATCACCAGCCAGGCCGCAGAGATGCTGACAGCAGAGGGCGCCACCGAGGGCCCGTCTGCTCAGCTGCCCTCCACCGAGTCCTGCCAGGCCAGCATGTGGATGGGCAGGTCTGCGTTCTGATTTATTCTACTCTTTTCTATTCTTCATTCTAATGTCAGACAGTGAAATGTTCCTTTAAATGTGTCAGAATATCAGTTTTTACAGCAGATGTTTTCTGTTCTACACCAGAGTTACTCAAACTTTTAAAAACTACCTTTACAAAAGAAACTATACAAGTGGGAAAAAGAGGAAAAACAGATTTTGACTTTTGATCTCCAGATATATTCCTTTTCCCCCATTATTTTAATTTCATCTAAAAAATGTTGACTGCATTATCTAAAATGTTGAGTTTTCAACCTCAAATTTGACTTTTTTATCTCAAAATTTTGACTTTCCATCTCAGGATTTTGACTTATTATCTCCTAATTTTTACTATTTGACTCTATATCCCAGAATTTTTACTTTTTTTTTCCTGTGATCTGACTTTTTATCTCACAATTTTCACAAAATCTGGGCCACAAAAAAATCTCAAAAAAAGCCTAAGTTTTAATTTTTATTTTTTAAATTGGCAGTAATGGGCTTCCATATCAACCAAGATATTCCACCTGCAATTTTGTTTTACGTGTGGCTCTGGGTATGTAGGTAAATGAAATAAAAACTTCTTGAAAATAAAGTTTATAGGAAGAATGAAGAGAAAATGTACATTTTGAGTTAATAAATGACCATAGATTGTGTACAAACAGCTTCATGTTATCTAAAATGTTGATTCATCAACCTTTAATTTGACTTTTTTATCTCTAAATTTTGACTTTTTTCTTTGTTATCTGACTTTTTATCTCACAATTTTCACAAAATCTGGGCCAAAAAAAATCTCAAAAAAGCCTAAGTTTTAATTTTTATTTTTATCAGGGAGCAGTTTGTATGTGAGGAGGTGATTAAGTGTTTTCTTCTGTGCAGAGTGAAGCAGCTGACTGATGAGGAGGAGTGTTGTATCTGCATGGATGGAAAAGCCGACCTCATCCTTCCCTGTGAACACAGCTTCTGTCAGAAATGCATCGATAAATGGTAAAAAAAAACATAACGGATTCTTGTTTCTCTTCTATTAATTAGCCCAGAGTTTCTCAACCTGTGGGTCCTGACACCAACGGGGGTCACGAGATGATTTCTGGGGGTCACCAAACCATTTTGGGAAATTCTGACGAAAATTACATCACAAAATTTCAGGCTCAGTAGTTTTAGTTGTTATTTTGCTTGATTATTTTTTCCAAAATTTGTTGTATCAGCTAAATTTGTTTAATCTGAACTTCATTGTTTTTACTTGATTGAGTTCAATGAGCGATTCTTCATAAACTCATTCATATTTATCACTGCAAAAACTGAAATTTAGTCAAGTTTTTAAGTCTGATTTTTTTGTAAAAATTTGTCTTTTATTCTTAATATGAGCAACATTCAGCTGAGCAGTCCAGAAAAATGTCTTATTTCAAGATATTTAAAGAGAAATGACGTCCGAACTGTTTGAAACGAGTCAAAAAAATCTGCCAAGAAAAATGTATTGTTTTAAGACATTATTTGCTATTTTCATATTACTGGCACTATTATTATTATTAATATTACTATTATTATTACTACTATTATTCTTATCATTATCATTACTGTTATTAATATAAATCTATTGTTATTTCTATTATTCTTGCTATTATTGTTATTATAATTATTAATTATCATTATTATTACTGCTGTTACTGCTTTTGTTTTGTTTTATTTGGTACTTTGACTATTATTTATTTATGTATTTAACACTATGTGTATCGATTTTATATAATGCCTATTTTTACAAGATGTATCTGTATCTTTACCAAAAAATTAGATTAAAAAAAAAAGAGTTGGGAAAAAGACATTATTTGCATTTCAAGAAATTTAGTTTCTTACAAGTTATTCAGACCTCATTTTTGTCTGTAAACAACTTGAAATCAGACCTTTTCTCTGGACTGCTCAGTTGAATGTGGCTCATATTAAGAATAAAAATACAAGTTTTACTAAAAATAAGACACAAACACTTGATTAGATTTCAGTTTTTGCTGTGTGAAGGAAAGACAAAAATGTTGACTCGTTCATTTTCACGTTCTGCAACATCAACGTTGATAATGAAGCACAGGCTGTTTTTCTCCCCACTGTTTCTTTAAGGTTTAGTTAGTTTGAGTTGATTTTTTGTTTTCTTTAATTAAAAATAAAGATGAATAAATAAACCCTGAGGGTCCCAGATACTGGTGCATGATGAATTGAGGGTGGTGACTCAGAAAGGTTGAGAAAAGTGAAACCCTGAGACAGTAACAGCTCCTCTTTCTCTCTGCAGGAGTGGACAGAGCCAGAACTGTCCCATGTGCCGCCTGCAAGTCACCGCTGCCAATGAATCATGGGTAATGTCTGACTTCCCCACAGAGGACGACATGGCCGGCTACATCCTCAACCTGGCTGACGAGGCGGGTCACCCCCACCGGCCATAACGCGCCCGACACACCCGACGCACTCACCCGACGCACGCCAGAGAGTCGGACGGAGAGGACAGAACCACACCAAGTAGACTTTACGTGTTTTAACATACTACGTCACTTTCACTGAGGAGGAGGAGGAGAATGTTTCATCAGAAAAAGCTGCAGGTTTGGAAGAAACAACTCTTTTCAATCCTGAAAACAAACCCAGGATGATAATCTGTGTAACCCGAGTACTGTGGAGTGAACGTGAGTCATCGTCCAAAGTGAAGATTCTGTCTTTATGTGCGTTCAAATAAATGATAACTCGCTTAATTCACACGCAGAATAACCAAACAATAAGTCTTACAGAAAAACTAGAGTTACCTTTTCCTACACGGGACAAAGAAGACGTGTGCTGGCACTTTAAAGTTTCCTGAATGTGAAGGAGGAGAAGCTCAGGAAAAGAGGCTGAACTGAAGGTAGAGGTTTGATCAACTGTGCTCAAAGACTAAAGTCTCTTTAAGGGAAACTCATCCTCCTCCAGCACCTCTGAACTTCACACACATCTTTGTTTATCAGAAACAAAATGCTCACTCTCCTGTTGACACATCAGTAATCTTTGAGCTTGGACTCTTTTTTTTTTTTCTGTCACATCAGGTCGACTGATTCTCTGAGTTTGTGAGGTGCTGGAGAGTTTGACTGTTTCCCTCAGTCTTTGTGCAGCAGCCGAGTCAATCTAATCCACATTTTATCCATAATTTTCACAGTTTCTGATCGAACTGTCTGCCAAGTTTTGCTCCTTGATTCCTGTGTGTAATCTGACCTTGCATGTTTGTACCTGACGCACCTTTAATCCAGATACAGAAGTAAAAAACTGAAGCAGTGACTGAGAGTTTAAGCTGAACTTCAGAGTTTTAAATCATTTAAAGTGGCTTTCTGTGACATCATCTTCACTCTTGGAAATAACCACTATTTGTCACTTTTGCTGTTTTCATCTTTTATGTTTGTATATTTTTTTAATTTAAACTCTAATCTCACTGCTGTAGTAGTACTGTAGGTTCACTTCACACACTCACCTTTGCTTTGATTGTAATCTCTGAAAATGGGAAGAATTTACTGAGACAGGCAGCTTTAATTCACAAACTGACCATCGTAAGATTTAAAACCACTGAGAAGTTTTATTTTTCATATATATTTCAGACCTGGTTTGCAGAGCGCGCTCATCACGAGTGGCATTTTTATTTTTTTAAAAGGAAGAAGTTGAGAGTTGTTATGATTTCATAAAAGGGCAAAAAAATAAAGTTTATTAGAGCGATAATTCCTACAGTACTGAAACGTATATATTCTCTACTGATGTTAAAATATGAAAACTCTAACAAGTTTTTATTTTGCTCATTCAGAAAGTTAATCAGATTTTTATTTTATCACTTTGGGATTTCTCTGTCGCTCCACAAGTATTGGGGTTTAGAAGCTGTTTTATTTTGAAAAATATTAACAACAAAGTTATTTTATTGTGAAAAAACAGACTTTATTTGACCAAAAGCCTTTTTATTTTGGTTGTTAATGCTGACAGACTGCACTTTGAATTAAACTGTAGTTCTTCTCTGTATGTACTCAACAACAGAAGATGGTCTTATCTCCGTCATGAAGTATATTATATAACAATAATTCCTTTGCAGCAGTTTAAATAAAGCAGGAGAAAATATGTGCAAAAAAAAAGAACCTGTCTTTGCTTGTGGTGAAAGATGATCAGAGGTGAATGTTGTGGCTGCTGAAGTTGATCGCTGTTGCAAAATGTTAAATTTAAGAGCTGAAATTTTAAATTTGGTTTAAATGCCTTTTTTATTCCAGTTTGTGTTAAAGCTTCTGACTCTTGGACACATGTACATTTGCTGAATAATAATAGGGACTGTACCTAAAATGAATTGATCCCACACTGTACTATCCCTAATAAACTTTTTGCACTTAATAATCCTGCATATTGTTTGAGTGAAACTATGGTGTAATTACTCAGCATCTTTTTTTTTTTACTCAAAAATAACAGTTTAGGTCATTTTCCCAACAAATTAGATGCTCAATCAAAAATGTGACTTTTCATTTTGCTGCTGAGATAAAAATAAGAGTTTTTGAGGCATAAAGAGCACTTCTAATTTACTTTTATTTAAGCTACTCAATCAAAATTTTGACTTTTTATCTCAGAAATTTGACATTTTGTCTCAAGCTTTTGACTATGTAGCTCCAATTTTATTTCCTCGTTATTTTAACTTTATCTCAATTTCCCTTTATCAACTCAAATATTTACTTTTTGTCACAGATTCTGACTTTTGATCTCAGATTATTTGACATTTTATCTCATGATTTTGGCTTTTGATTTCCAAATATATTCTTTTTCCCCCATTATTTTAATTTCATCTAAAAATGTTGACTGCATTATCTAAAATGTTGAGTTTTCAACCTCAAATTTGACTTTTTTATCTCAAAAATTTGACTTTCCATCTTAGGATTTTGACTTATTATCTCCAAATTTAATATTTGACTCTTTATCTCAGAATTTTTACTTTTTTCTCCTGTGATCTGACTTTTTATCTCACAATTTTCACAAAATCTGGGCCAAAACAAATCTCAAAAGAGCCTAAGTTTTAATTTTTATTTTTTAAATTGGCAGTAATGGGCTTCCATATCAACAAAGATATTCCACCTCCATTTTTTTTGTAAGTGTGGCTCTGGGTATGTAGGAAAATGAAATAAAAACTTCTTGAAAATAAAGTTTATAGGAAGAATGAAGAGAAAAGATACATTTTGAGTTAATAAATGACCAGAGATTGTGTACGAACAGCTTCATGTTATCGAAAATGTTGATTTATCAACCTCTAATTTGACTTTTTTATCTCCAAATTTTGACTTTTTTCTTTGTTATTTGTCTCTATATCTCAGAATTTTTACTTTTTTTCCCCTATGATCTGACTTTTTGTCTCACAATTTTCACAAAATCTGGGCCACAAAAAAATCTAAAAAAACAAAAGCCTAAGTTTTAATTTTTATTTTTTAAATTGGCAGTAATGGGCTTCCATATCAACCAAGATATTCCACCTACAATTTTATTGTAAGTGTTGCTCTGGGAATGTAGGAAAATGACATAAAAAACTTCTAGAAAATAAAGTTTATAGGAAGAATGAAGAGAAAATGTACATTTTGAGTTAATAAATGACCACAGATTGTGTACAAACAGCTTCATGTTATCTCAAATGTTGCCTTATCAACCTCTAATTTGACTTTTTTATCTCCAAATTTTGACTTTTTTCTTTGTTATTTGACTCTATATCTCATAATTTTTACCTTTTTTTTCCCTGTGATCTGACTTTTTATCTCATAATTTTCACAAAATCTGGGCCAAAACAAATCTCAAAAAAGCCTAAGTTTTAATTTTTATTTTTCAAATTGGCAGTAATGGGCTTCCATATCAACCAAGATATTCCACCTGCAATTTTATTGTAAGTGTGGCTCCGGGTATGTAGGAAAATGAAATAAAAACTTCTTGAAAATAAAGTTTATGGGAAGAATGAAGAGAAAGTGTACATTTTGAGTTAATAAATGACCATAGATTGTGTACAAACAGCTTCATGTTAATTTAGGATAAAAGAATTGTACCGTGTGTACAGTGAAAATAAATTTGTTACGTGAGACCGATAGACTTTCGACTTATACTTGATTTATTTGATTAATTAATGAAACAAAAATGAAGTTTATTGAGACTGTGGCGCAGCTATGAAAGGGTTAACGGTCCTGAGGCTAACTGCTGCGACACTTCACTTCCAACAACCGTCCACTTTTTAACCTCCGGGGAACAAACTGAGGAGTCGATCACATCTGTAGTGAGTAAATAACTCCACTCTGATACATTCTGTAGTTATTAATCACTCCTTTAATGTGAATTTTGTTTCTAAATCGGCATTTTAGCGCTGGTTTGGGCTAGGCTAACCGTTAGCTGCTAACTGCTAACTTTTACCGCCAGAACTTTCCAGAAATCTCTCAGCGGCGCCATTTTAGTTTACCCTTAAAATCAGAATTTCTGACAAAAAAACATAAATAAATTATTATTCTGACACTTCTGATACCCGTAGCATAAATAGTAGGGTGACCATGTTCTGTTTCTCTGAAAAGAGGACCCCCCCCCCCCATTTTTAGGGGTTTTGCGTGGGTCAGGGGTCTTTCTGTGCTTCTAACTCAGTTAAACAAATATTCTGAATTCCCCAGAAAATAACACTTTACCTGGATATACTGAGAAATAGCCCAAAACACTCACAAAAAGTTGCTTTATAAATACTATATTTATCAATTTAAAGCAATTCTCCTAAACAATATAATCAGTCACATACAAATACAGCATGCTCTAGTCTTTAATAGTTATTGACTCAAGTTCTGTAGGAACACAAGTATTCAGATGTTTAACAAAATGAAAAATAATCACCTCTCTTAAGTCTGACACTTACACCTTAGTTGGGAAAAGTGAGGTAGAGAACCATTCTTCAAGATAACCTCCCAATTATCAGTTACGTAAAAATAGAAATAATGCCTCAAAATATTGAACAAAAAGAAAAAAGAGAGGTAGCCTATTCTTCAATGTTTTGTTGTGGCGATATCGGCTTGCAGACATTGACTGCATATAGTCTTATTATACAGTCTGTGCTTGCAGATCGTTGGAACCATTATTATCCACAGAGACATAAGTTCCAGCTTTGCAGACTGTACATTCTGCCTCCATTTGTCACGACCCGGACGAAAACAGGGGAACTTTTTTCACATTTCATCAGTGAAATGACATTTGCGTTTCTGCATTTTCTTTCTGTTGGAGTGTTCTCTGGCAGTGTGTCTACCTGCCTGTCAGCCTGAGTGAGTGAGTGTGGAGCCTCTGTACTGATTTGTGAATGAATGAATACATGTTCCGGGGTTCGGCTCAAACTCCACCTCTCAGAGCGTGTTTCTAAAGGAACCACTCAACGTGAATGATAAATACACTGGTCTGTGATGCGCTCAACCAAGGCAAGATCAAAAACCCGGACGTTTGAAGGACTTTATAAACCCCGACCGGACAGCCTCTTAAAAGAGGACATGTCATAAATAGAAAAAGAAGCTTCACACAACAGTATGTGACTGCAGCACAGCCTTTATTTAGAGGTACAAAACTTTAACAAATGACAAATACAAAAATGTTAAACAAAATTGTCAAAGCTATTGTCAATAATTTCATCACAAAACACACAGGACAGTAGTTCATTCACTCCTTCTTCACACATATTTATGTCTACATCTACATCATGCAGTTGTACAGACGCCTTAAAATATGGAGGTACATTTCAGTCGGTTGTAAAAAATAAAAAATGCTGTATTGAAATTTTTAACCATATTGAGTCCACATTTTGATTTGAAAAGTACTCTACAATCAACTTTCTAATTGTCATAATTCAAACTTCTTATTTTTAAAATTTTGACTCACTCAAAATTTCAACTTGAGGATATCACATAATTTTGATTTTTCATTTCATGATTCCAAATATTTTTGTGGAAATTCTTACTTTATCTCAAAATTTTGACTTTTTATCCTAAAACGTCAACTTTTTATCCTACTTTTTATCTCAAAATCTTGACTCGATATGGGCAAAAAACCCAAAAAAAACAATTTCAATAAGGCAAGTTTTTCCTTTTTTTTTGACTGGCAGAAATGGGTTTTCCATACTTAAAAGTCATGATGAAATGCATTTTATTTACCTTTTTTTGTACAAGTTTAGATATTTAGAAAACAACAGCAAATCTAATTTGAGTGACAAATCTTTCTACCTTTCAAACTTATTTTTACAAACAGTAAACCTTGATAAAAGTGTTTCATGCATAAAATGAGGTGAAAGAGGAAAAAAACACTAATCTGTCAACTCTAAACTTCACAACTGTCACATGGAAAAGAATAACTTAGAGTTTAGTCAAGTGAAGCGCATAAACTTTAGACTTTTGAATTAAATAAAGTCTAATAATCAAGTTTTGATTCGGCTCTGTTACAACCAGTTTCTGCAACATGGTTGATAAAGGTAGTTTTAACTGTTTTTTCCAAACTAGATGAGGTGTTTGTGCCATCCATTAATAACATCTTTGTCCGTAGAGATCACGTACAATTCGAGATCACGTAAAATTATAGATCAAGTAAAGTTAGAGATCACGTACAGTCAGAGATCTCCTAAAGTTAGAGATCACGTAAAATTAGAGATCACGTACAGTTGGTGATCACGTAGAATAAGAGATCACGTAAAGTTAGAGATCACATAAAATTAGAGATCACGTACAGGAAGAGATCACGTACAGTTAGAGGATCACGTACAGTTAGAGATCACGTTAAATTAGAGATCACGTAAAGTTAGAGATCACGTAAAGTTAGAGATCACGTACAGTTAGAGATCACGTAAAATAAGAGATCACGTAAAATAAGAGATCACGTACAGTTAGAGATCACGTAAAATTAGAGATCACGTAAAGTTAGAGATCTCATACAGTCAGAGATCACGTACAGTTAGAGATCACGTACAGTTAGAGATCACGTACAGTTAGAGATCACGTAAAATTAGAGATCACGTACAGTTAGAGGATCACGTACAGCTGGAGATCACGTACAGCTAGAGATCACGTACAGTTAGAGGATCACGTACAGCTAGAGATCACGTACAGTTAGAGGATCACGTAAAGTTAGAGATCACGTACAGTTGGAGATCACTCAGCAGAAACGTTGCTTTCTGTCTTGACAGCGTCCACTAGAAAGCTGAGCTCGTTGCACAGTGTCTCGTGTCGGTATGCCATACGGATTTGTGCCACGTTTGTTCGCCGTATGTCGTTGCCCTCTGGCCCACCCTGGAGGTAGTTGGAACCAATGAAGTGTTTCTTTTCCTGTGGGGAAAAAGGGACAAATATAGATTCGCACCTTTTCTTTGACCCGTAAAAGTCTCCATTCAGGGCAGGTCGCAGGTTAAGTGACAGGCTTTGAATTACATTCATCTGATGTTTTCCAGCCTGGGCAGTTTTATGAATCTTGTTTCTCTTTAATTTCTCTGTGAGTTTGAAGATTTTACCTGATGTGAGAGTCCGCTCTGCAGAACGCTGTTCCTGGCTATTTCACACAGATCGCAGGTGCTCAGCTTCCACAGCTGAGCTGCAATAGCATACTCCTCCATCAAGGCTTCCTGAAACACAAAATCATTTCACAAGATTTATTTACACTGGAATTATTCATGGACTGACAGAACAATAACTGATTGTTGCTCTGTTTGACTCTTCAGGTTCCAGCCTCTTAGAACAAGAACCGGTTCTTTATACCCAGTAGGGCTGGGCAATTAATTACAATTTACATAAAATCGCAATTTTGTAGTCACTGACGGTACAATATTTCTTTAATCTGAAATATGTCAGAATATTAGACAAAAAAAATTTGCAGTAGGGTCAATGAGGTGACGTCCCCTTTTTTTGTGTCTGAGTGCAATATTTCCTCTCATCACATGTATTTCTTTATTCTATGATACCTGTGTTATTTGAACACATCTTTAAACTATTAAAATATAACATGTTTTTTTGTGTTTTGGTTCCTCAAACCCCCAAAATGTCAGGTGGTGCAACCGTCCTGACAAGTATCCACAGTAATTAAACTCTAAAAATTGAATGTCAGTTATTGTAAATGGAAATTAAAAATACAGTGGCATTATTTTATGCTTCAACCTTTTTAAATAAAACATTCTTTGCAAATAAAAAGAATTTTAAAGCTGTTGAGAAATGTAAAAACTTTTGTCCCGTAATTTTCANCCATGTCAGGTGGAACAACCAATGTAATAATGTGAAATGTTATTTTAACATCAAATTATTTATCTTATTCACAAATAAAAGAAATGAAACACACAAAATGAAAATGTATGAGTCACTACAGACACTTGAGAGATACTTGCCAATAATTTCACACAGAAAAAATAACAGGAACATATAAATATATTTTCATATATTTGGTTGCACCACCTGACATTTTTGGGTGCTCAAATTAAAAATACTAAAAAATAATGAACCTAAAAACTTTGAAATGTTGGTCAACTACTGAAATCTGAAAACATAACATAATTCTTCACTCAGAAATATGTTTTTAGACCCTCTTTTTGTCATTGACCCAGTTGTTTGAGGAGCAAAAATGGTCATACAGCTGAAAAAATGACAAGAATGTTGAGAGAAAACATGGAAAATAATCAGTAAGTGGCACAAATAAAAAGAGTGATAGTCACTAAAATGGATGCAATTGGCAAGAAAATTTGAAAAAAAGTTGAATATTGTCATGAGAAGCAAAAAGCAGCAAAAATGGGTGAAAATTGGCAAAATTGGGAGAAAACTTAAAAAAAAACAGAAAGTAGCAAAACTCTCCGAAGTCTGACATTTCTGTTCAAGATCTCCTTTTTTATAGATCTTATCTTATATTCTTACTTTCTTATACACTTAATTTTAATAAAAATATCATCCTTCAATAAAGTGATTGAGAACAACACATGATGGGGAAGCCAGAAATAATCGCACCATAAATGGCAATCACAATACAGGGAAAAATAATCGTAATTTGATTGTTTTTGCAATTTGTTCAGCTCTAATAGCCAGAAATGATCAAAGAGAAACTCACACTTGTTGTATGAAAAAATCAGTCTTCGTTCTCTGATGCCACTAAAGTAAATTTCCACTGCAGGAAAAGTGAACAAACGCTCACAGATCCTCTCTCTCTGCTGTTTCTCACCTTTGTGTAGTGAAACTGCATGGGGTCGTCGGTGGACAGCGACACACACAGGCCCTTCTGGAGAAACTCTCGTAGAGGGTTTTTGGAGTACTGCAGGAACAGGCTGTTGTTGCTCAGAGGGGACATGGCGATGGGCACCTGAGCCAGGTAATACAGGTACTGAAGCACTGGACTCTGGAGGAGGAGGAGGAGAGAAAACAGGGTCAAATTACAGAGCGTCCCGAGAGTGAAAATCCTTTTAAATGTTACTGAGTTTTAACTTTTTAAACATTACTCTGTATGTTTTTATCTTTCTGTAAATACACCCCCCAAAAACACACACATTGAAATAAAACTATTTTGGAAATGATTTGGCGGCCCACTTGCACTTCCCTTGGGGCCCACCAGGGGGCCACGGCCCACAGGTTGGGAATCACTGTTCTACAACAATCAAGAGCATTTTAGTCCTTTGTGGTTTTCCACACTGACAGAAAACGTCCAACGACACCTGTTAACACTCGATGCTACTTGAACTTAAGAGTTGGTTGTTAGTTTTTTTGTGTCAAATTAAAGCTGCACCTTCTTGAGGTTGTTAGTTTTTTGTGTCAAATTAAAGCTGCACCTTCTTGAGGTTGAGTGTTAGTTTTTTGTGTTAAATTAAAACTGCACCTTCTTGAGGTTGAGTGTTAGTTTTTTGTGTTAAATTGAAGCTGCACCTTCTTGAGGTTGTTAGTTTTTTGTGTTAAATTAAAGCTGCACCTTCTTGAGGTTGTTAGTTTTTTGTGTTAAATTAAAGCTGCACCTTCTTGAGGTTGAGTGTTAGTTTTTTGTGTTAAATTAAAACTGCACCTTCTTGAGGTTGAGTGTTAGTTTTTTGTGTTAAATTGAAACTGCACCTTCTTGAGGTTGTTAGTTTTTTGTGTTAAATTAAAACTGCACCTTCTTGAGGTTGTTAGTTTTTTGTGTTAAATTGAAACTGCACCTTCTTGAGGTTGTTAGTTTTTTGTGTTAAATTAAAACTGCACCTTCTTGAGGTTGTTAGTTTGTTTGTGTTAAATTAAAACTGCACCTTCTTGAGGTTGAGTGTTTGTGTGTTAAATTGAAACTGCACCTTCTTGAGGTTGTTAGTTTTTTGTGTTAAATTGAAACTGCACCTTCTTGAGGTTGTTAGTTTTTTGTGTTAAATTGAAACTGCACCTTCTTGAGGTTGTTAGTTTTTTGTGTTAAATTGAAACTGCACCTTCTTGAGGTTGTTAGTTTTGTGTGTTAAAGTGAAACTGCACCTTCTTGAGGTTGAGTCCGTGGGAGATGTTGTCGGCTGTGAGGAAAGCTGACACCAGGTGAGTGATGGAGCCGGCTTCACCACAGTGAGGACGAAACTGGAACGTGTTCAGCCCTCGCTCCCTGTGGACGGACAAATAATCATCATCTCTGTTTGTTAAACATTCAAAAATGAAAAACAGAAAAACTGTCTGCACTCTGCACTAGAGCTGAATGATTAAAAAGTCCAGTTTAAAAGTAATGAGAGTCGTATTTAAAGTTCAGACTCAGTGGAGGTGGTAGACTCAGGGTTTTAAGAAAAGTCAAAAATTGGCTTTTTGTCTCAAATTCTTCTTCTTTTTTTGCCTTTTATCTATTAATGTTGTCTTTATTTCATATGCTTTTGACTTAAATCTTAGAATTTTTTCTTTTTATATCAAAATTACTGCTTTTTATCTCAAATTTGTCTTTATTTCAATATTTTGAAATAACCATATTTTGCTACTGTCTGACTATTTCCCAAGTTTCGTCCATTTTCACCCATTTTTGCTGCATTTTGCTCATTCTCATTCACCTTTCATACGTTTTTTGATCCTTTGGAAAAATATATTGCTACTCTATGACTGTTTACTAAGTTTTTTCACAATTTTTGCCCTTTTCATCCATTTTTGTGGCATCTTGCCCATTTTATGTCACTTTTTATTCCTTTTGGAGCATATTTTGTTTATCAGCGACTGTTTTCCAATAAATCTCCTAGTTTTGCCCCTTTGCACCAATTTTTGCTGCATTTTGCCCATTTTTAGTCACCATTCTTTCTTTTTTTTTGCTGCTTCTTACCATATTTTGATACTGTCTGACTATTTTCCAAGTTTCATCCATTTTTGCCCATTTTCACCCATTTTTGCTGCATTTTGCCCATTCTCATTCACCTTTCACACATTTTTTTGATCCTTTGGAAGAATGTTTTGCAACTCTATGACTGTTTACTAAGTTTTCTCACAATTTTTGCCCATTTTCACCCATTTTGCTGAATTTTCAGCCACTTTTATTCTGTTTTTTTGCAGCTTTTGGAGCATATTTTGCTACTGTCTGACTATTTTCTGTATTGTATCCTGATTTCTGCCCATTTTCATCCATTTTTGCAGCTTATTGACCATTTTTTTGTCTCCTTTCATACGTTTTTGCTGCTTCTTGAGCACATTTTGCTTCTGTCTGACCATTTTCTGAGTTTTGTCCATTTTCACCCATTTTTGCTGCATTTTCAGCCACTTTCTTTCTTTTTTTTGCAGCTTTTAGAGCCTTTTTTGCTACTGTCTGACTTTTTTCTGTATTTTATCCTGATTTCTGCCCATTTTTGCAGCTCATTTACCATTTTTTTGTCTCCTTTCATACGTTTTTGCTGCTTCTTGAGCACATTTTGCTATTGTCTGACCATTTTCTGAGTTTTGTCCATTTTTGCCCATTTTTGCTGCATTTTGCACATTCTCAATCACCTTTCATTCATTTTTTTTGAACTTTTGGAAGAATATTTTGTGCTGGACTTTGTGCTGGACTTACTTTTTTTTTTTTTTTTTTAACTTTTTTTATTGGATTTTTTTTGTGAAATAGGCAGAACGAAGACAAACATACATTAACATACAATCCAACAAACAAACACTTATATCCCTCCCCAGGCACATATCTACTCCCAGAAAAAAAGACAAAACACAAAATAAGAAAGCAGGGTTGACTAGTGCTGGACTTACTTGCGTAGGTTGTTGAGCACCATGATGTTGGCGTACATGTAGAACAGGTAGTAGGTGTAGGGGGGGTTCTGATCCGTGGTCCAACTCTCTGGTTTTGGGCTTTTGTAGGAGAACATGTGGTCGCTGTGTTTGGACTCGTCGTCTACGCTGTCAAAGCCCGTGACCTACAAGTTAACGAAGGTGAAAGCAGCACATTTCAGACTCATGATTACACAAACACGTTTCCTCTCTGTTGCCAAAGAACCGTCACAGTGCAACACGTCATGTTGTAACTCACTGAGAAACTTGAGTTTTTGCTCCTTCTCTAAGTGAAGTACTTACATATTTCAGGAAGACGTGAGTGGTTTTGTGCTGCTGTGGGTTGACTGTTGCCTCAAACAAAGGAAGGAAAATATTCTCCAGCATCTTGGCAAAGTTCGGCACTAATTTCTTTGACCTGAAGATGTCGCTGTGAAGAGAAAAGAATTAAAATCACTCATCTCCCACCATCACAGACATTTAAGACTTAAACTCTTAACCAGTGATTATGTTTTATTTTTGGTCTTAATGTGAGTCACATTCACCTGACAAACACAGAAAAACTGTCAAGACATGAAAAGACAAGAATGATGCCTGATTTTCTAAGAGAATTTTACTTTTCAGGTTTATTGTAGAAAGAATAATTCTTAATAAGAAAAACTGAACAAGTTCTTTTCTTTTTACCCCATCACCTGATTTTTAAGAAGCGCTCCATAAATACAATTTATGGTTATTGATTATTATTTATTTCATCAGTATTGCCTTGACTCTCATGTTCTCTTTGAAAATTTGCAGAAAATCAACTTTTGCTTGATCTAAATTCTGTAAATATCAGAGAAGTTTGCGTTTGTCTTCCCTCCGTCACAGACTTTAGTTTCACTGAGCTGAACTTACTAAATCCTGGGCACTTGGATCATCCACCTCATGTTTGGGGAGTGGACTTTGTGCTGGATGAACCAGGTGGCCAGCCCCTCCCACTCGCCGGCGGAGCGGCCGTAGATGGACAGACGGGGCTCGGCGTGCTGGTACTTACTCTCCTCCAGCTCTTTGGCCACTTCCTGAAACAGACCAGAACGCCACGGGACGTTAGAGACGTTAGAGATGTTTAGAGACGCAGTGACAGAGAGAAACTGAGCTCATTTCCCCGTCACATCTGACATAAATCTTTCTACACAACTTCAATCGTAACATTTTAGTTCATTAGTTTGATTTTGATGCAGCTCATTTCACTGCAGTGACATGTTTAACACCTGAAATGAGTTTGATGCTGTGGTTTTTAGGTCTGAACGGTTTAAAAAATAATCCAAATGCAGTTATTTTTCCTTATATTGTGATTTATGGAGTGATTATTTTTGAGTCACCATCTGATGTTGTTAAACAAAAACAAGCAAAGTTCATTTCTATCCTCTCAGAACTGTTTCTGCTTCTCTTCACTGCATTTTACCCATTTTCACTCATTTTTCATTTGTATTTTTTTGCCAATTTTGGGGCATATTTAGCTACTTTTTGACTACTTTTCTAGGTTTCTATCAAATTTTGCCCCTAGTTACCCATTTTTGCAGCTTTTGGAGCATTTTTTGTCTCCTTTCATACGTTTTTGCTGCTTCTTGAGCACATTTTGCTGCTGTCTGACCATTTTCTGAGTTTGGTCCAGTTTCGCCCCTTTTCACCCATTTTTGCTGCATTCTGCCCATTTTTAGTCACCTGTCATATATTTTTCTGATGCTTTAAAAAACTATTTTGCAACTCTATCCAAGTTATCTCACACATTTTGCCCGTTTTCACCCATTTTTGCTGCATTTTGCTCATTCTAAGACACTTTTCATTCATTTTTTTGCCGCTTCCGACCATATTTTGCTACTGTCTGACTATTTTCCAAGTTTCACCCGTTTTCACCCATTTTTGCTGCATTGTGCTCATTCTCATTCACCTTCCATTCGTTTTTTGATCCTTTGGAAAACTATTTTGCAACTCTATGACTGTTTTCCAAGTTTCTCACAATTTTTGCCCCTGTTCATCCATTTTTGTGGCATCTTGCCGATTCTGTGTCACTTTTCATTCCTTTTGAAGCATATTTTGTTTATCGCCGACTGTTCCCAATTAATCTCCTAGTTTCGCCCCTTTGCACCAATTTTTGCTGCATTTTGCCCATTTTAAGTCACCGTTCCCTTTTTTTTTTTGCTGCTTCTTACCATATTTTGATACTGTCTGACTATTTCCCAAGTTTTGTCCATTTTTTTGTTTCATTTTGCACATTCTCAATCACCTTTCATAAATTGTTTTGATCCTTTGGAAAAAAAATTTTGCAACTCTATGACTATTTACTAAGTCTTCTCACAAATTTTGCCCATTTTCACCCATTTTTGCTGAATTTTCAGTCACTTTAATTCTTTCATTTCCACTTTTGGAGCATTTTTTGCTACTGTCTGACTATTTTCTGTATTTAATCCTGATTTCTGCCCATTTTCACCCATTTTTGCAGCTTATTGACCATTTTTGTCACCTCAAACTCATTAATGTTGCTACATCTTGCTGTTTTTGCCTCTTTTAACAGTTTGTCTCTTTGGTTGAGTAACTCGGGTGTAGAAGAGAAAACATCTACTGAAAAACTGATATTCTGTTCTACACCTTTAAAGAAATAATTTCCTGTCTGACATCAGAATATTAGGACACATTCATATTCTGATTTCCCAGCTCCAGTGGTCGGTTGTGTTCGTGTTTGTGTTCGTGTTTGCGTTTGTGTTGGTGTTGGTGTTGGTGTTCATGTTTGTGATCGTGTTCGTGTTTGCGTTTGTACTCCACCTTGACGAGACGTGCGAAGTACTCTCCTTTGATGTAGTTGTCTGTTTTTAAGTAAATCTCCCGCAGCTCGCTGGCTCCCACAGGGTTGTATTTGGAGTTAAACTTGTCAAAGCGATGAAATGTTTGTCTCCCCTGAAAGAGAAATTCGTGAGAGATTGTGATTCTGATGTACTGATGAGCAAATTCTCATTCCAGCAAAGTGACTCTATTGATTATTTTCAGATTACACATTAGGAGGACTTTGCATGAAACATAGAAAACAGTTGCATAACACCATATGAAACGCATGAACACCCATAATTGTCTCCGTGTGTCGGTAAGGACAGGCGAGTGAATCGAGCCGTAACTATGTGAAAAATGAAGAATTAAGTCCTGGCAGGACTGAGGGTGAACTCCACAATGTAAACCTGCTGCAGCTCTAATTAACGCTCTGGCAGAAACGATGATGGTGGTGTTTTGTGTTTGTTTGCTCCTACAGCGTGCACGTCCAGAGAGTCCACGGTCAGGTCGTACGGGTCCATGTGCAGGTTGCTGAAGACGTCGTTGAGCGTGACCTTCTGACCTCCTTTCTCCAGCACCACGCGCTCGGCTTCTGTCTGGTAGGTGCTTTTTATGAACTTGAGCAGATGCTTCTGGTTCATGCAGGCTGCGGCGTGGATGTGTGTGTCCACCTGAGTTTGACATGAAGCAAACGCTGACAACAAGCAGGATTTTACTGAACCAGTTACACAACATCTGTAAACCTGAGCACGTTTGCTCTGAGGCACTAAAACTAAAAGGCTCTCTAGCTCAGGCAGTCACACATGTTTTATGTTATATAACAGCTCAGATTAGAGTTATTTATATACTGGACTCTGTGGAGAAGAAGCACCCACCTTTCTGACGTTGTAGAAGTCTCTGTGAGGGACACACTTCAGCTCTTTGAGCTCGGCCATTTCATTCAGCATCTCATGGAGGTAAAACTTCGAGGCCAGGAAGTTCAGCCGTCTGTGACAGTAGGTTTTACTGGAGAAAACACAGCCAGGGATCAGCGGATCATCGAAGACGCGTTAGTTAACGGTAGCGTCTGTAAATGTTTGCGCTCTCACGTGGGGCCGTCGGCGATCATGGCGAGGACGTGGCTCAGGTCGATGGCGAAGGTTTCCAGGTCGGGGTAGGGCAGGCTGTGAGGCTGCTGCTGTTTCAGAGCCTCAGCGTCGTCGTAAACGTGAACGATCCCGTCTTTCATCTGCAGCTCGTAGTTCAGGTTCTCGGGGATTCCCTCCAACGAGTACGGGTCCTGACCCTCGTGAGGGAACGGCCAGATGTCTGCGAGTCAGGGCAGGAAACGGAAAAACAACAATAAAACAGAAGCTTCAGGTATTTTATCTGTGTTAGATTAACACAACAAGGGATGTGAAATGTAAACGTTGATTTGTTTCATAAAGAAATCTGGAAATAATTCAATTAAAAACTGAAACAAATTCATCAGACAAACATTCAACTATTTGTGCTGTGACATCTCCGTCCTTTCTCAGATTTCCTCAACATGAAAACCCTGAACTGAGACTAACAACAACTTAGTAACTTCACAACAGCTACACAGAGTTTCTTCATAATGCACAAAAAACTCAGGACTCTGACACCCATTTTTGCTGCATTTTGCCCATTTTTAGTCACCTGTCATATATTTTTCGGATGCTTTGAAAAACTATTTTGCAACTCTATCCAAGTTTTCTCACACATTTTGCCCATTTTCACCCATTTTTGCAGCATTTTGCTCATTCTCAATCACCTTTCATTCATTTTTTTGATCCTTTGGAAGAATATTTTGCAACTCTATCCAAGTTTTCACCCATTTTTGCAGCATCTTGCTCATTCTCAGTCACTTTTCATTCATTTTTTTTCCGCTTCCAACCATATTTTGCTACTATCTGACTATTTTCCAAGTTTCATCCATTTTTTCCCCCTTTCACCCATTTTGCTGCATTTTGCTGCATCACAGCTACTTGACAATTTATTACACTTTAAACTCATTTTTATTTCTCCTCTTTGCTGTTTTTTCCTCTTTTCTCCACTTGTATAGTTTCTTTTGTAAAGGTAGTTTTTAACAGTTTGTCTCTTTGGTTGAGTAACTCTGGTGTAGAACAGAAAACTGTAAAAACTGGAGCTGATATTCTGACACATGTAAAGAAATATTTCACTGTCTGACATTAGAATATCCCAACAGGACACTTTCAGATTTAGTCTAATTTGCAGTTGAACACAAAGGAATACAGCTGCCGTCTGTGAGCCTTAAAAATCTGTTTTCTCTAACTGGTTTGGTTTTGTAGGGTCAGATCAAAGTATTTTCATTTGTAAGTTTTTAAAAGAAGAAGTTGTGTCAGAAGTTGTGTCAGTTTTCTTACCTGGTAAAACTTCGTCCTCCTCGTTCCACGTCTCATTCTTGGCGTTGCGCAGAAACTGAGCGATGGTCCTGGGGAAACGATGATAGGCCAACCTGGAGTATTTTTCTCTGATGAACAGAGCTCCCAGCAGGCTTTGGGCCGCCTGCTCATAATCCTCAACTGTGATCTGAAAAAGGAAAATATTACTAAATTAATCTGATTCTTCTGCTCTAATCCTGTCTCTGTTTTCTGAAGTTTGTATGAAAGTGTTGTCACTTTGAGTCACAGAAGTTTTCAGAGTTTTGTTTCATTTTAAAGATGTGACCTTCATGGACATGTGGGAAATGACAGTTTCCTGTTTATATTTTGCAGTCCTGTAGTCTGAGTGTTGTTTACCCCGGCGCAGTAATCTCCACTGATGGTTACTCTCTGAAAATCAGGAAGTCCCTCTGGTGGAAAAGGCTCCGTCACAGCTGGAGGAGACAACACAGACATGGACCAGTGTTCAGGAGGAGGCATCTGCAGGGAGATGGACTGAGAACGCTTCAGCATGAAACTCTTCTTCCTGCAGACACGGGAAAAAAGTGTTACTCTCCTGGAACAGAAACTTCCTCTGTTCTTTCTCAGGAGGATTCTGCGTCACACGCTCGTCCGTCCTAACGTGGTCTTACTTCTTGGCCGACTCCTGCGACTGCTGCTCTGCCAGCTCTTTCTTCAGCTCCCTCTCTCGGTCCTCGTGCAGGCCGATGGGACAGTCCTCGGGCACGGTGAACAGCGCCATGGCGTCTTTGTTGTCCTCCTCTTTCAGGGCCGAGGCGAACACCTTCTCCGCCAGCAGACGCACCTTCTCGTCCACGTCGTTCATGGACATTCTCGGGAAAAGCCGCGGCATCTCTGAGGAAGAGGAAGAAGATTTCAGCTGTGGTTAACGTCCTTCTCTCTGACCTAACGAGGCTGCAGAAACCTTCAGGTTCTCACCAGAAACCTGCAAGTTTGAAACTTTCTAAATTTCATCTTAAAAATGTCAGTGTTGGGGCGCAGATGGCCGAGTGGATATGGCGGCACACCATGAGGTTCGCCCTTGAGCGGGTGGCCCACGTTCGATTCCTGCCTGTGGCCTGTTTCCCGCACATCATTCCCCACTCTCTCCCCTTTTCCTGCTCTATCCACTGTCCTCCTCTATCCAATTAAAGGCAGAAAAGCCCCAAAAATATCTTCAAAAAAAAAAAAAATGTCAGTGTTGCTGAGGAAACATCGAACAGACTCGATGTGTCGCGGCTTGTTGAACATGAGGAGTGTAGAATGACGACGTCACAACCATCGAATTTTAATTGTCTGGTAAATGTTTGAAGCTGTGGCGTGTAATTTTCTTCTTCTGAATTTAGAGACTGAACGCCGCTTTGGTAAAATGCTGCCTCCTACAGTCTGAAGATGTATCTGCATTTAAGGGGTGTCCCATTTCTAAGTCACAAAACAGCCTGAACACTTGGTTTAGAGGGATACTAAGATTGAGGGTTATCGCACATGTCAGAAGAACAGAGCAGTGAAATTATATTTCAGTTTCATTCTGCCCAAGAAACATAAACAAAGACAGTGACATGTAACAGAGGGAGGACAGGAGCAGGAGAACTGTTGTTCAGCCATCATGAGCTGTGCCCTGTTTCAATAGATGAGAAAAAGGAGAAACAAGAGGGAGGAAGAGGGGAAAAAAAGCAAATCCCAAATTTGGCTCCTGTGGGGGGGGCAAGGGTTGTCAGAAGCTGGTTGTGAGTTTTTGGGTTAGTTTTCCAAAGTGTCGTTGCTTATTTGCAGAGTTGGAAAGTACTTAAGTACAAATACTTTCTTCCTTTGCTGAAGTAGATTTTTCAGGTATCTGTACTCAACTTAAGTTTTCATATTTTTGATAATTTCTTGCTTTCACTCCCTACATTTGAACTCAAATATCTGTACTTTCTACTCCTTACTACTTTTTTCACTTTTACTTAGGTAAAGTAGATGAATTTGTACTTTTACTTTTCTCAGCTTTTTTTTACACAAGTATTTGTGCTTCTACTTAAGTACAGAAAGTATGTACTTTTTCCATTTCTGCTGATTTGTGCTTTTCTGCCTGATTCTCCCCCAGCTCCTCACAACAACCACAAACAAACTTCAGTGATGTTTTCATATAAGCTTCATTTTATGTCGTTTTACAGCAGAATATTAAAATACTGCACTGTGCAATGTTATCAGAAAACAAATGAGGTTCTGCAGCATCACCACAAACGTGTACAAACATCCAATAACACACCAAAAAGAAAAGTCTGAGCTGCAAAGTAAACGATGACCAACAATATCCAGGGAGATGATTTATGGAAATGAAAGTCAGATTAGTTCAAGTTATTTTCCAACTGTTGTTGGTCTTTATTGTTGCAATTTTAGAAATCAAACAGTCATTAAAACATTCCTCCACATGAATAAATCAAAATGAATAATTCTACTGGAGCTAAAAATATGTAATTACAGAAAGTTTGGTTTGAAATAAAATGTTTGTTAGACTTCACCTGATTTGGATTTTCCCCTTTTTGCAGCCAATTTTAAAACCCAACTGAAAAGTGTGTTTGAACCATTAAACTGGTGTCAGTTTATGCATCAAAAGGTTGGATTCAACATTTATGTAGTGATTCAGAGGAGAAATCAGAATATTGAGATAAATATTGTGCATCGCGATATAACCAAACAGGATAAAGGTTTTAGTTTTAGGAGATGTAATGCAGCCCTAAATATGAGTAAATATTTCACCACTGGAAGGAGAAATAACATTATGTTATCAGTGGCACTTATTACAAACAGCAGAGCTCTGTGAGTACATTTTCCGGGGGGTGGCAGAGGCTACGAATCTGTTTTCAACACCTCGTCATAACTTTCAGCAGTAAACATGTCTGGAGCGTCTGACTCTGGTTTCAGCCGTGGCTTCGTGCTCCTCAGAGACCAGTTACAGTAAACACAGTGAAACCTGGTCTGTCCCTGGTTTCTGAGCTGCAGAGTAAACTGTGAGACCCCGGGGGCCGAGGGTCAACTCTTCCTGGAATTAAAAAGCCGACTGAGACTGAGACTGAGAGAGCAGAACGTAGAGAGACAGAAAACATGAGGCCAGCTTTCACTGTTGGGCTGCAAATTACACATCACTGCATCCTCCTTTCTTCCTTTCTGTGCAGTTTACAAACCCTGGCATGATAACACAAAAACTTTTCTTTCACTCACAGTTAGAGGTTGTTATCAGAAAATACTGGAGGCAAATTTACACTCATCAGCCCAGAAGCTGCACATGAGACGTACTTGGACGTTCACACATGACAATGATCCAAAACACAAGGACAAGTCAAAGTTTTGAGATAAAAGTCAAAACTTAGAGAAATAAAATCCAAATTTTGAGAAAAAAGAAGACAATTTTGAGATGGAGTCAAAATTTTGCAATAAATAGTCAATATTGTCGAGAAGAAGTCAATTTTTTGAGATAAAAGAAAAAAATTATGACAAATGGTCAAAATGTCAAGAGAAAAAGTGAAATTATGGAGGTAAAACTTCAAAATTTCAGAAAAAAATCAAAATTTTAGAACCACACACACACACAAAAAGAAAAACAAAAAAAACATGAAGAACAAGTTAAATCTTGAGTAAAGTGAGTCAAAATTTTAAGGTAAAAAGTTGACATTTTGGATAATTAAGTCAAAATCTGTGATATAACATTGCAAAATGAGATTTTAAGTTAAAAAAAATGAGATAAAAGTCTTAATTCTGGTATGGATGTCAAAATTTTACAAAAAGGTTAAAATTTTGAGATAAAAAGTTGATATTTTACAGAGGAAGTCGTATCGTTTTAAATGAAAAAGTGAAAAGCCTTGAATAAAAACTTGAAATCTAGGACCTGCCATTGGCTACAGCAGAATAAAGGGAAGGTTCTGCAGTGGCCATCTCAGTCTCCTGACCTCAATATCATTGAGCCACTCTGGGGAGATCTCAAACCTGCAGTTCATGCAAGACAGAGCAAGAATTTACAGGAACTGGAGGCTTTTTGCAAATACACGCTAGGGCTGAACGATTTTAGAAAAATATCGAATTGCGATTTTTCTGGCAGATATTGCAGTTTCAGTTCATGATTTCTTCAAATCAAGCTTCAGAAAAGTTTTCACAATGTACAGTAACATGTTGAAACTTGATAGAAAATTCCATCGAACCATTGAAACATCAAAAGCTTTTACTTATTGACTAAAAGGTCAATATTTTAAGATTAAAAAGTGGAAATTTTGAGAAGAAAAAGTCCAAATTTTAAGAAATCAATTTAACATTATGCTAAAAAAAAGTTTAAACTTTCACATTTAAGGTCAAAATTATGAGATAAAGACAAAAGTCTGAGATGAAAAAGTCAAAATTTTTGGATGAAACGTCTACATTTTAAAATAAAGGCAAGATTTGAAATAAAAAGTAGGAATTTTGCATAAAAAGTCAAAATTCTAAGTCACAATTATGAGAAGTAAAGACAACATTATTAAATAAAAGACAAAATTTTGAGTAAAAAAAAGAAGATTTTGAGATAAATAGTTGAATCTCTGACCTTAAAATACAATTCTTTCCATTTCTAAGCTGGACTATTAAATAGTAGTTTTAGTTATAACGACAGGAAAACAAAAAGAGCATCTTTGACTCTTAACTTTGAAAATGACGTAGTGCAAAATATCCTTAATTGTGTCAAGTGAAAACAGATAGAATACAAAACAATTTAAAGTTCAAAAATCAACAATAAAAGAAAAAAAATCAAAACAAACTTTTAATTCCATCTTTAAATGTATGAAATTATTACAGATTAATCAAGTGCTTGTAAACAGGAGTTTCTGCTGCTGTCGACTTATTGCTGCAGTTTGGTAAACAAAGCCACTAAATTCCTCAAATAGCTGCTGGTTTAACGTCATGAGAACAGCAGTGATTGTTTTCTTTCTATTTTAATGGACAGACTCTTCTCTCTCAAGCGTTCAAAGTTCCCAGTAGCTGGTATTTCCCATATATGGCTGTAAAATGTGCTGCCCACTGATCTGCTGCAGGATTTACCATCTTCCTCTTTGCTGCTGCTCCATAGTTCATCGTCCCTCTGCTCAGTTTATGTTTCTCTTCACTAAAACTTGGCTGGTGCTTGTAAATTAACTGGAGTTTGACCGCAGTGCGTTTGTATAGTGATGTGAAGTCGGGCTGCACGATACGGCCTAAAATCAATACCTCCATATTTTTTTGCTATACCTCGATACACGATATATATCTCGATATTTTGATTTCTCCTGTAAATCACTTTATTAAATGTTCAATTCAACCCTTTAATTAATGAAATGACACCAGTATAATGATTCAAGCAGACCTTTCAGTCAGATTTATAACATTTACTGCCAAAAAGGGAAAAATCAAAATCAGGTCAAGTTTAACAAACTGTTTACTCCAAAACACACTTTATATATTTACATATTTTCAATTCCAGTGAAAGATTTCATTCAGATTTATTTATCTGGTTGAATGTATCACATGACTGTCTCAATAGATTTCTAAAATTACAACAATGAAGATTGAAAAAAATTGAAAATAACATGAACTGAAACTGGGGATGACTTAATCTAACTTTTATTTCCATAAATCAGCTCCTTGTTACTGTTTGTGGAGCTGAAAGGACTCTGTTAGTGACTTCTGTCTCTGAGCCTGGGCTCTCACTGTAGTTTTGTGTAATGTTAGTTTTACAGCATGCTCTTATTTTGAAGGACACACAGGTTCATAACAGGAAGTTAGTTGGGCAATAAACCGAGACGCGTGAATGAACGCTCCGTGAAACGTCTGTGGGAATCTTTAATGTGCAACACGACAGTTTGAGGATTCTCCCCCTTCCTCTGTTTACTTAACAGCTCAGAGTTTTATTTTTAGAGCGTTATTAGACCTTTGTGTACGTTTGTGGTGACGCTGTAAAACTTTGTTTTCTAAAAACATCTCAGCTCACATTTTTTTGGTATTCAGCGGTAAATAACGCCAAATGAAGCTCAGACAGAATGAAACTGAACCTTAAGAACACGTCGCGTTTGTTTCTCTTCTTTGTGGTGAAGAGCTGGGAGATAATCAGGTGAGGATCACACAGGTGACAAAGCGGCGTCTTTTCTCTCGTCTCCTAACACAGAAACAGGCATGAGGAGAGTTTTCTGGATGGGCGGGGGAGTGAGCTGTTTAGTGTGAGAAGCAGCAGCAGAGAGAGAAAGAAACACAACTGAAGAAAATTACAGACTGACGTCTCAAAACATTTACCTGACAATTTATACTCGATGGTCACGATAGAGTCATTTTATACATCCCACGTGCAACAACCTGTTATATATCGAGTATATTCCATATATCCCCAGCCCTAATGTGAAGGTGGGTGTTTCCATGTGTTTTAAATAGCTGTGACTCCTTGAATCTCTCTGATGGAAGCTGCTGTTGCTGTCCAACGTCCCGTCACTGCTGCTGATGTTGGTCTATTCTCATCGCCACGTCATCACCGCGTCATCACCGTGTCATCACCGTGTCATCTCTGTTACTAAGAATATTATTGCTGCAGCCTGTGCAGGTTATGAGGCTGTGTCCAGCATCGATCCCTGCGCAGGAATCCAAATCAACAAGCCGTACAGTGTATCAGATCACAAACGCCTTCATAAGTTGTTTACATGCAACTCTACCCGTCCTGAGTCTGAAGTGTGTCGGCGCCTCCGTGCAGATTGCACCATCAACATGTGTCAGAACGCCGTCTGTGACTGAGCGAGCACATTCTGGGACCTGTTGTTCCTGAACAGCTGAGGCGCCTGCAGCGTGACCTTGACCCACATCCCCCCCCAGCTACAGAAACATGACCCACATGTTGGAGTCTGCGTGTCTTTGGGAGCTCGTTCAACCAAAACTCACAATCAGATTTTTATTCTCACACCAAATGTTCTTCACAGAGACTTTAATGTTACCTAACATATCAAAACATGTGTCTGCCAATGAAACACTTTGGAAACTGGGATTTAGAAGAATATTTTTCCCTTTTATTGCCCTTGAATCCTCCTGTTAAAGTCAGAAAGCTTCTCCAGAATGAATCAGCTATCATCATCATCACAGCACACCTTAGTGAAGCTCTGCTCGTCTCTTACCTTCTGAGCTGGTTTTGGCCATGTCTGGCTCTTTCAGTCTTTCTTGTTCAGTCAAGTGTTTCAGCTTTCATGTGTTTACTTCTCTTTCTTCTAGACCCCCCAGCTTTTAGCTTGTGGCTCCCCTGTTTTCATGTGTTTGCCACTTGCGGTCGTGTCTGACTTTAAGTGTCGCTGAAACCTCTTGACACTGTCAAACCTTCCTGGTTGTGTTGACGGCGTGCGTCTCCTCAGGGCTGTGACTCTGACTGCTGCTCTCAGGCTTCGCCCGCTTGTTTATGTGCTGTCTGCCTGTACGTATAACGCAGCTGGTCATCCTNAGGAACACTTCAGAAAACCATTGTCAGTTAACACAGTTCATCACTACATCTACAAGTGACAGTTCAAACTCTACCATGCAAAGACAAAGTCACACATCAACAACACACACAAACGCCGCCGCCACCGCCATGGCATCATGGGTAAGTGTCCCAGTATCTGTGAAGGCAGCATTAATGCTGAAAGGTACAAACAGGTTTTGGAGCAACATCTGCTGCCATCCAAGACACTTTGTCTTTTTCAGGGACGTCCCTGATTATTTCAGCAAGACAATGAAACCAAGACACATTCTGCTCCTGTTACAACAGCGTGGCTCCGTAGTAGAAGGGTGCAGCTACTACACTGACCTGCCTGCAGTCCAGACCTGTCTCCCATTGAAAATGTGTCCTTGTAATACTTCTTCTTTTATGTTGTTGTCTCTGAAACCCTGACAACTAGTTGACTTCAACAAGTAGTTGTTCTTACACTTTCTTAAGGTCGAGGTTTCGAAGTTGTTAATCACAGGAGTCAAGTGTTTGTGACTTGGTCAATTTCCTTTCTGGAGGAAACAGAGGAAACATCAACCTGAACAAGACTTTTAGGAACGAGCTGCAGCATCAAATTAATGTGAATAAAACCTCAAAAACACTAAAAACAAAAATCAGCTTTGACACTTAGAGAAAGGTGTGAACAGTTTTATTCTCTAGTTTCCAGCTTTTTACTGTTTCACACTGTGATCACGTTTCACCAGGACATTCACCAATAAACTGGTTTCTATTTCACACCTTTGGTTCCTGAGTCCAAGGTGGAGTAATGTTTAAAAAAAACTTCCAATTGTTTAATGGTTCAGGTCTAAACCTGCAGCAGGTAACTCCTGATTCCTGCCGCAGTTTCCGTCAGAAAGCTTTTATACACA
Source organism: Thalassoma bifasciatum (assembly GCA_008086565.1). Classification (NCBI taxonomy): domain Eukaryota; kingdom Metazoa; phylum Chordata; class Actinopteri; order Labriformes; family Labridae; genus Thalassoma; species Thalassoma bifasciatum. The sequence continues at coordinate 31,795 of RPOG01002580.1, read as the reverse complement.
GTTTATCTGAATCATCAGAGGACTGTCTCATAAACCTTCTCAGTATTTATTACCATAATTAACCAGAGGAATAGTTCTGTTTTATGTGTATGGGTCAGTGTTGGATATAAAGTTTATGATGTCACATCTTAAAACTGTCAGTAAAAGCCTGTTGAGCTCTGAAATAAGTGTTAGTGTGTGTTAAAAAAGGGTTTTTTCAGTTATTGTGAGTGCTGTGCTGTAAAAAGCTGAGTTTTGTGCGTCTGCAGGAACAAAGTGTGAGGTCAGCTCACCTTTCCCCAGGCAGGGCGTGGACTGCTGCTTAAACAAAGGTGTGTCCCTCCTCTTCATGTCGCCTCCTTTTGACCTGAGAGAGAAAGATCCTGAAGTTAGCACAAGACTTATCATTGTGGATTAATAGAAGATCAGATTCTGTTCAAGTCCAACCAGTTTGAACTCTTGAAGCTGTGACGTTTATGCTGCAAGTTTGATGAGTCTTTGTGATCTTAAATCTACCCAGAGAAATCCCTGAACTCTGCTCCGTCAGGAACGTTTCAGCCTCGTCTGCAGGTTTGGCTGCTGCTGAGATTGCGAGACAGAGCAGATTGTGAGGAAAAACAGTTTTAAGCAGGAGCAGATTTCAGCGCGGTGTTGTTAAAATAACAGATTTGTTCCGTGCAGGTGGAGAGGAAAGAGAGCAACGCTGGGTGTTGCAGTTGCGTTGAGTTGCCAAGATGCTGAGTGGACTGACATGAATCTGAGGTGTTTCTCAGCGCCGCACTACGCAACATGTGTCAGTGATTATCAACCTGCTGGAGGATGGAGAGGAGAGGATTACAGGCCCCTCACACACACTCACACACACACATTTAATCCTCTGCTTTAAAAACCAACAGGCAATTACATGTTCTTCACTGATGCAACCAAAGGATCAACTTTAATCCGTCTTTTTCCAACTTTTGCATCTTTTTCTTCTCAGGGAAATTTTCTCTGTTGAACTCACGAGTTCCTAAGTTCAAGAATTAATAATCACTGTGAGATGAATCAGAACCTTTAAAACATAAATGGCCCTTTTCCACTGACTCGTCTCAGTCCTACTCTACTCTCCTCTACTCGGTTTGTGTTGCGTTTCCACAGACGCCAGTTTTTAGTACCTACTCTACCCTGGTTCTAAGAGAGTAAAGCTGATACTAAAAGGTGACGTGGACGGACTGCCGGTCACTCATTGGTCAGAGAATGTCGTCTCTGCAGCTTCTGACTCTGAACAAATCACTTACAAGAGGCAAAGGAATAAGTCAGCGACGGGTTTTTAATGACATTTAAACCTGACGGCACAGAACCAGACTGAATGAAGACAAAATACAGCCCTAAAATGCTCCTTCATGATTCCTAAAGAAGTTAAAAGTCCTTTTTAAANTTGATCAACAACAAATCTCTGCTATACCAGGCCCAAAAATCAAAAATTAAAGTGATCTCACTGGATCCAGGGAAGAGTTGATGTCAGGAAGCAGCTCCTTCGTTTTCCTCCGCGTGCAGCAGCACCAGGCTGTTGTTTACCTCCGTTGTCATGACGACCCACATTGAGCCGCTGTATTACTTTAATGAAATCTTTTTAAAGCTTTTTTTTTTCCTTTAAAGACCACGGTGGCACATATGTTAGTACAAAATGATGTTTGTGTGGCGTTATAGATGAACATTGTTTGGTTGTTGCAAAACTTTCACTTTTCTATATCTTGTGCATCAGCTCTGCTCTGATTGCTGAGAAGATAAAACCACTGTGAGATGATTTTTTTTTTTTTTTAAGTAGAGAAGCTCAGGCTGGCAGTTTGGTGAGAAAGCTTCATGAAACCCTTGACTGGTTTTGGAATTTCCTGTTTTGTGTTTCTGTGAAGCGTGAACAAACATCAGAACTCTGCATCATTAACAGGTGTGTCTTCAGGTAAAACCCTCACAGTGACACAGTCAGGAAACTAAAGGAGCTGAAAACATGAGGCCTCTCAGCTTCCTTAAAGTTTCCTTAAAAGGCGAGTTTCGTCTCAGGACATTTTTCACTCAAACGCCTGAAGAACAAGTTCTGGCCTGAGCACATTCCTGTCTTTTCGCTGACAGCAAAGCACTTTAAGCTACAACCAACTTTACAACTGGTCCAGCTGAACTTCATGTTTTTATCTGAGCTGAACGTAAAGTGTTCCTATTTTTGCTCGGCGTTTGCAGGAAGATAAGAGACGATGCGGTTGCAGAGAGTTTCCTCTGCTGTTATCAGGTTAAAGCGAGCGTGACTGTGCATGCTCCACAGTCTGTGCACCAAAAGCTCTTTAGAGCAGCTACAACTCTGCAGCGCTCGTGTTTTTAAGGGCAGTAACATCTGTGATCAGCGGTGAGGAAACAGTAACAGTTAGTATTTCTGTGATGATGCAAATCAGCAGCTTCACTTTGCATCACTGGTTTATGGGTCCAACAGTCTGCAACTTTAGATTCTTATTCCCCCTTTAGTTTTACCAACTTTCTCCTCAAAATCCACTTGTTTCTGATATTTATTTTTATATATTGTATTGAAAGTATGAAAGAAACACTCCTCAAACACATTTAGAGAGGTTTAAATCTGAAACATGTCAGAGCTTCACGCTCACCACACATGCACCAAATAGAAATTCAAAGGACAAACAGAGAAGAAGAAAGTGCAGAGACTTGGACAATATTTATGTGACAAACTGTATAAAACATAACGAAGATAATCTACTCCCAACATTTCAAAGCGAAGTAAGAAAATCCTGCAGGAGTAAAGAAAAGTCTGAGATGTGAGTGTGGTTGAAAAGGCCGATGGTACTCACTGTTCTGCTGCACTGTTTCCTCTGTAGAGACTTTTATCTGAAGCTGACTCTTATCAAACCACCTCCTCACGTCTGCAGCAAACACAGAAACCTCCTGGTTTTCTCCGTCACCACCAGCCTGAGTGAACGTACAGAGGAGAGTCAGGAAAAGTTCAGTGTTGAGGAGGGAATGAGGAAGTGATGTGCATCAGCTCATTAGAGGAAGCTCAGAGGAAACACAAGTGCCCCTGTCGCTTTATCAAGAGGATGCAAACTATTTTTAGACCACACCCTCGCTGGGCGTTCAGGGAAACATGCGGCTCATTGTGCAGGTCAGACCTCACCTGCTCCTTTTCTGCTTTATCTGATGGTACAGAAACAAAGACCTGTCAGTGCTGACGTTCTTATTCCACTTCGCTATTATTATTATTATAATTAATATTGTTATTAAAACTACTCTTCTGCCATTTTTTTGGGGTCAAAGTTGCACCAATTCTGAACATTTAAAAAGTAAATGTTAAAACTGTTGAGGAATGTTGTGCTTTTTAAAATATTCTGCATTTCCCCAACAATTTTGCCCCATTGAAACGAATGGAGTGGGTCTGTTGCCATGGAAACCACGCAGCAGTGTCAGTGTGACGACCTCTAACTGGGTCCAGAGTCTTTGTAAAGGTTTGTAGTGTTAGTTTTCAGTGTTTGTCCGAAAACCTTCCTCCTGCTTTTTTTATTTTTATATTCACTGAAGCTGAAAAGAAAAATGCTCGTTCACGTTTCAAGAACCGTTTCAAACCCGTCGATGTTTGAAATGCAGAGAAAGTTATTAAGCATGAACAGCAAGCATGAAGCATTTACTGCTGTAAAAAGCCTCAGCATTTCTGTTTTTTTTGTTTTATTTTCTTTTGGATGTACTCCTACAAAGAGCTGAACGATTTATCGTTTTCTGATCGAAATCATAATTTCAAACATGGTGATCATGTGATCGTTAAAGCTGTGATTTTTTCCTGCTCCTGACTGACCCAGGATCTGTTATATCAGCTGTTTCACACACACCTGTCTTTGAGTGAGAGACTGTTGGAAAAATACTTTTTTCTTTGGGATTGTTGTTGATTTTATTTTATTTAACTTGACACAATTAAGGAAACTTTGCGCTACATCATTTTTAAAAGTTAAGAGTCACAGATAGCTCTTTCTGTTCTTCAGTTTTTACACTGCAAAAACTGAAATCTAAACAAGTCATTCTGTCTTATTTTTAGTCAAATTTCTCTCACTATTCTTGATTTGAGCCACATTTACTAGAAAAGGTCATAAAAATGTCTCATTTCAAGTTTTTTAAAGATAAAAATGAGGCATCAATTGCTTGTAACAAGTAAAAAAAAATCAGCCAATGGGATAAGATAAAAAGATTCTTGTTTTAAGACATCTTTCTAATTTCAATAAACTTCCCGGGTGAATTCGTCTTATCCCATTGGCTGATTTTTTTTTTACTTGTTACAAGCAATTTACACCTCATTTTTGTCTTAAAAAACTTGAAATAAGACATTTTTATGACCTGGTCTGATGAATGTGGCTCAAATTAAGAACAATAAGACAATTTTTACTACAAATAAGACAGAATGACTTGCTTAGATTTCAGGTTTTTGCAGTGTAAAACTGAAAATACTATTTAAAAAGTCCGGTTCAGAAAAAGCAGGAATGGGTGTGAGGTTTTGAGACGAGTCAAAATTCTACAACTAATCGAAAAATCTTTTTTTAAGTTTTTTTTTTTGCATCTGTATTTATTTCTCATAATTTTGACTTATATCTTTAAAATTCGACTTTTTGTGTCAAAATTTCAACTTTTTACTAAAAAAAACTGCCTTTATTTCAAAATGTAAACTTTTCATCTTAGACTTTTGTCGTCTTAAAATTTTGACCTTAAATGATAAAGTTTGGACTTTTTAAAAATAATGTTAAACTGATTTCTTAAACTAATGAAGTTTCATCTCAGAATCTTGACTTTTTGTCTCAGAATTTTGTCTTTATTTCTCAAAATGTTCACTTTTTATACATAAAATCTTGACTTTTTCCTTAAAAGTTAGAAACAATTCTTACCTTCAGTTTTTATTTTCATCCTCACATTAGAGTAAAAGCTTTTGATGTTTCAATGGTTTGATGTAATTTTCTGTCAAGTTTGTAAATGTTTCTGTAAATTGAGAAAACTTCACTAAAGTTTGATTTAAAGAAAATCGTGAATCCAATTGAAATCGCTGTATCTGCCAGAAAAATCACAGTTAGATCTTTTTCTAAAATCGTTCAGCTCTACTCCTTCACTCAACAATAAACCCGACTAAAACTCACAAAAACTCTGTACAATAAGGTTTAAATATAACTTCACCACAAAGACAATCAGAGACACTAAGAACACGTCATCACACATTAAATATTCTTACAGAAAAATACTTTTTTAAATAAAAGATCTAAAAAAGAAGAAGAAGAAAAAGTGTGGACAGGTGCAGTTTAAACTTCTGTATTATAAACTCTGATTTGGAATTATTAACAAAGCTCATTTTTACAGATACTGTTGTGTATTTGCATCAACAATAACATAATAAATACTGAAATAAAAGAGCTTGAAATCCATTTAAATGAGAGCTGGTTGTGTACATAATATGAGTAATGTTTGCAGAAGAATCAGGGGAAGGAAGAGTCAAAACACTTTAAAGAATTTAATGAACAGGCAGAACTAAATTACACTCCAGAGTTTATTATTATCCATATTTCTTACACAGCACAGACTGAGGTGGAGCTTTAAAATCCCAGAGAGGAAACTGAGGAAACGTTTCTTTGACCTTTTATTCTGCAGATTAACTTGAGTTTGGAGCCTGATTTTTGAACCTCACACTTTACCTTCTCATTCAAACAGCTGTGGATAAAAAAAGCTTCTATCAACAGAAAAATAAAACTCTCCCTGTGTCGTAAACAAACCTCAGAAGTTTCCTGCAGAAATGCTGAGGCGTCAAACTGAGGTCGGTTTGTCTCATGTGTAAAGCTCACTACACCACCACCTGGACAAGATGGGAAATCTTCCAACATTTACAACTGGACAACAAACACTTTTTTATACACAAGGAAATACAACTTTAGAAAATAAATAACAATAGTAATAAAATAATATGAATTTACAAACGCACATGAGTCAATGACAAAAAGAGGGTCTACAAACGTATTTTTAAAAAGTTCTTTGAAAATGGATAAAAACATATTTCTGAGAGAAGAATTATGTTTTCTAACAGATTTCAGTCGTTGACCAACATTTCAAAGTTTTTAGGTTCATTATTTTTTAGTATTTTTAATTTGAGCTCCCAAAAATGTCAGGTGGTGCAACCAAATATATGAAAATATATTTATATGTTCCTGTTATTTTTTCTGTGTGAAATTATTGGCAAGTATCTCTCAAGTGTCTGTAGTGACTCATACATTTTCATTTTGTGTGTTTCATTTCTTTTATTTGTGAATAAGATAAATAATTTGATGTTAAAATAACATTTCACNACATTTCTCAACAGCTTTAAAATTCTTTTTATTAGCAAAGAATGTTTTATTTAAAAAGGTTGAAGCATAAAATAATGCCACTGTATTTTTAATTTCCATTTACAATAACTGACATTCAATTTTTAGAGTTTAATTACTGTGGATACTTGTCAGGACGGTTGCACCACCTGACATTTTGGGGGTTTGAGGAACCAAAACACAAAAAAACATGTTATATTTTAATAGTTTAAAGATGTGTTCAAATAACACAGGTTTCATAGAATAAAGAAATACATGTGATGGAAGGAAATATTGCACTCGGACACAAAAAAGGGGACGTCACCTCATTGACCCAAAGAATAATAAATAATACGAGACTGTTTATTCTGACAGAAGTTTTCTGTAACTTAGTCGAATGTTTTTCTAACATTTTCAGCTGCACAGTGACAGCGAGCGTCCTGAACTCTGCATCACAAGTTAAAACATTTGTCTGAATTCATTCTCTTTTTTTTTAACAAATGACTCTGATGAAAAAGTGAATAAAGAATCTGAAGAACAGTTTTTAGTTTTGCTGAGAAAGTCTTTGTTTGCGTCTTAAACCCTGACACTAATGCACGTGTTAGTCTGGAGGTTTTCAGTCTAATCTGATGAAAAAGAGCAGATATACGGTGAAATATGTTGTAGTTTTGGGCAGCGTCAGCCAAGGTCAGATTCTTCAGTTATTAATAGCTTTACTTAAACCTCAGCTGAGTGTTTTTGCCTCAAACAGGAACATGCTGCTCCCATCTCTGCCTCCACTCTTTGCCAAGAGACGCTTCAAAATGTCCAAATGTTGCACGGTTTATAAGATTTATACGACCGCGTCGACCCCAGAAATCTGTAATTTGTGAGTGTGTGTTTATTTGACACGAGAGCGCTGATAAACACTTTGATATTTATAGAAAGGAATGTACCATTGGGTCATGGTTTTGGACTTTAACTCAAACATCACAGGATGAAATGATGAGCTCAAAAAATCACACAAGTTTTTTTTTTTTTCATTTAATGCTCATTTATTGATAAAACACCATAAAGAGCTGCAAACCTCTACAATATCTGCCACAAATATAAATCATGTGAGCTCATTAAACCATGTCAAGTAATTTCCTCTGAGCTGTGAGTATATTTATATAACAAAAACATTCAGAAACAACATTTAAAGCAAGAATAACTTCTGTAAGTGCTTTGTTGGAGTAAAAAAAAACGTTTGGTCTGGTTTTTCCTACACGTAGTCGACTGTGAAGCTAGATGGCAGCAGATCACTGAGATTAACGCGTCAGAGCAACAGGAACAAACCAACACACACTCCAGTTTCTTTGGGACATTTATACCGCGCACACACACGTCTGTAAATACCTTTAATACAATTTATCTTCAGAGGCTATAAAAAATACATAACGTTAAAACAGTCAGTATAAGAAATAAGATAATTATAACACATCAAAGATACTTCATTGAAGTTAAACATATTATATGTGTATAAAAATATATTTGTTTGATTAAATATAAGGTAGCTTGACATTTCCTGTTACATATTTTGACTATATGAAAACTATAAATTGCACTTTACAATCACTTCACAAGCAGCTGAGCACGTTCAGTTCACGTTTACAGGTTTTCTGTCTGCAGCACGTTGGGGTCCAGTTACGTCAGTGCCTCAAAGAAAAGCCCCCCCCCTCGTTAAAGCCTCTTCAGTTCAGGGTCAGAAAACTTCAGGAAACATCTTTATTCTTGTCACGTTGGTTTCATCCAACCATCACGGACTCAAACCTGCGTCATTGATGATTCATCGTCAGACGCAGAAACATTTTCCTGAAACCTGTGAAGACTTTTCTCGACGTGAATCCATTGCAGTCTTACGCCGCCGTGCGTTTGCTTTCAGGACGCAGGACACGATGACTCGCCACGTGACCCCGCCTCTGTCCTCTCCTCTGGGCGGTGAGTTCAGCCACGTTAAAGAGCGAGCGGCGGCGGCGTCTCCCGTAGCCGTGTGCGCTCATCTTTTGGGGCGGGGCGCTGGACTCTAACGGCGCTCCGATCCGGTGGATTCTGTGGAGCAGGTCGTGGAACGAACACGTTACCAAAGCGCAGCCGGCCGCTCGGTACGACGCCGACCTCCTGGATCTGATATCGACCCCGGAGCTGGAGCAGGAGACAGGAAACGTTCAGGGTTAAAAACTGTTTTAACTTTTTTAACTAAAGCTCCATGATTCACCTGGACTGTTCTACACATAGACTGAATAAGGAGAGGACGTGACCACGCCCCCTGGTGTCTGGCTGCAGTATAGGTCATAAGCCCCGCCCCCTGGTGTCTGGCTGCAGTATAGGTCATAAGCCCCGCCCCCTGGTGTCTGGCTGCAGTATAGGTCATAAGCCCCGCCTCCCCATGTATTCCAGATATGAGCCGGGAAAACTTTAAAAAATTACGATACCTGGTAGAAACGTTTCTCTCATCCTTACTCTAAGGTGGTATGATGATGTCATCTGGCTGCATGGTGTTCAGGTGTTTTTTTTCTGAGAAGTTAGTTTCTCATTAGTTATTGGACGTTAAAAACCGTGATATAAGTTTGGTTTTACGATAGTTGACAGCTGCTGTTCGTGAGTAGTTTTTATCGGGGATATAAGAAACTTCAGGAAAGAGCCAAAAGGAGACTAAACCTGAAGAAGAAGAAGAAATAAATATTTTTATTTCTCTTTTTTACTTGGCTCCACCAGAAATTCTCTACTGTGCAGACTCTGGCTGCACAATGGCGGCTAGAGAAACGGGGTTTTTGGCTTCAAAAACGTAGAACGGTGACAGGAGGAGCCACGCTGTTTATTCTATATACAGTCAATGGTTGTGACACATGAAACACCTGAAACACCTGAAACACCTGAAACACCTGAAACACCTGTTTACTGTGGTTGTTGTTGTTGTTGTTACCTGGGTGAAGGTGAGACCGTGTTCTCATGGTTCTGCTGATGTTCTCTCAGGATCTCAGCACAAAGATCCTCGAGCGTCACTAACCCGTCGCTCAGGTCTCTCCTCATGCGACTGTGCAGCAAAACTCTTAACCTGCAACACAAACACACTTTATTACTTTAGTTTAATTCACTTTATATAACCGGGCTGGTCCCGTTAAGATTAAAAAAACTCTTTTTAAAGGAAACCTGCACTTTAAGATTTCTGAAAATATTGCTGAAGTTGTGTAAATCTGAGCTGAAATTATCTAGAAATCCATCAAACAGCAGCTGAGCTCTTCAATCAGAACTCTGGCACTTTAATAATATTTAATATGTAATATTTAAATGTTTGTTGTTATTGTTTGCCGTCTGTCTTTGTTTATTTGACGCCTGTTGCTGCCTCTCGGCTTTTATGAAAGAGGTTTTGATGTCAGTGCGTCTTTTATCTGGTTAAATAAAGATTATATAAAATGAAAATAAGATAGCTACTGAAAATCTCTGTCGTCATAAATCAGTGATGCAGTCGACTCGATGATAACACTGAACAGTGGGCGTGGGATTAAAATCTTCGTCGTCATGTTTCCGTGACTGTTACCGATTGTGGAAATGATTTTGTGAGCTTTTTCAGTTTTGTTCTTATTATTTCAAAAGTTTAAATCTTATTTTGGTCATCTATTGAAGTCCACGAGTTTCATTTGAGGGAATTAAATTACATCTTTTGCTCTTGAAGCAAAGTTTTTCTTGGTAGTTAACTCGTTTCTTTTCTTAAAAACACTCGCCTTGGTCCGAACAGTCAAATTTACTGAGGTTCTCCGTCTTTGTTTCCTCATTTCCTGCACACTTCAGCCCCTCCCAGCTGTTTAGCAGAGCTGCAGCTTTTTAAAGTTTTACCCAGAGTGCCTTTGTAAATTATGACCCAACAGTTTCACTGTGAGTGGGGAGGGCACACGGGGGACATGAGACTCTGCTGTTCTTTAAAATGATGGTACAGGATGATTTGTGGTGTAGACTTGATGTTTAAGTACCACGCCAAAGACCAGCTGAAACCTCCACGTTATCATCACTGGAAAGTTTGTTTGAGATGAAATAGTTCAATTATTCCAAACAACTTCCTGAAGAAGTTTAGTTAAGTAACAAATATGATTTAAATGGAAGAAAATGAAAAGTTAAAATACTGAAAAGTTTCTAAGTAACTTCCTGAAGAAGTAAAGTTAACTCACGAGTCTAAATCAACCAAACGAAGACGTTTACAGTGATACAGAAAAATCTGGTTTCAATCAGGTGTGAAGTTAATTCATTAATTCATTAATCAACACTGATATAAACAGAAAAGCATCTTGTCTTAAATAATCAAGAATAACGCACTTAAACCAATATTTCTAATCGTGAGTGAAAGTAAAAACACAAACGTGTCAATCAGGAAATAATCTTGTGCTTTTCTATTTTCTGCTTCGTTGTATTTAAATGTTAATTTTGATCAGTAGATGAACTATCACAGAAACATAAAACTATTTCAGTAAATCTGCAGTTTACAGATCGTTTTAAGTATCGATTTCATCACACAAGTATTGATCAATACTGATACCAAACAGCTTTAAGACAAATTATTTAATCAATATCATCTCTGTTGATGTTCGAGCAACAACAGTTTGATTTTTTTGAGCTATCATGAAATTTTACGGTGTTTTTTCTTAAATACATTTAAGAGTTTCACAAAGACATGCAGCAGCAAAAGCATTAAGTTACAGACAGACTAATAAAAAGAGACAAAACACAACATTTTGGAATAAAATCAAACTGAAACATCCTCCAGAATCTGACAGCTACAGACCATCAATCAGACTATTCAAGCAAAGGTGTCAAAATATGAGAAATAATCACAGAATTATTTAGCAGAATTTCCAATCCAGATCTCTGAAAGTTTAATTTTTCAGCTCAGAATCCCTCCTGATATTAAAACAAAAACTCTGTTTCTGTTTGAAAGCATCGGCTCATTAGTTTTTCCACACTTTCAGATATGAATCTTCCTGAAACTGCAGAAACAGACTTTGACGTCACATAAATGTTTTTTTTAACTTGTTGTGGTGAAGTTGAAGAGCTGAACTTGTTGTAGTGAAGTGTTTTATTGTTGTTGTTGAGCAGTGAAATGACCTGAAGGACAGCATCCTGACTCAGAGTCTGAACACAATGTTCTCTCTGTCTCTTTGTGCCGGTTGGTGCTGGATGAGTCTCTCACCTTTTTCTCAGGCTGCTGCTCAGCTCCTCTGTGGCACCTGGAGCCAGTGGCAGGACGGAGGTGAACACACAGCAGCAGATCACAGTTTGCAGGGCTAGTTTCATTTTCTGTCAGAGAAAAAACAGTCACATGTTGAGCTCTGGAAGGATGGAGCTTGATTTATGAGCCTGTAAAAGCGTTTGCTGTTGCTTGAACAACAATCACAGAGTGTAGCTTTTCCTCTTATTGATGCTGTAAATTGATTCCTCAGACTGGAAATCAAGTCATTAATACACTAAAATGTTAATATGTGTTTCAAAATCTTTACTCAGAATCACTAGAAATATTCTCTGAAATTTCACAAACAAATCTTTTGAACCCTCAAAAAAACTCTTAAATTTTAAACTCAATAAAAAGTCTTTTACCTCTGGTTCCTTTGGGCTCTGTGATGTGGAGAATTGAAGATGCACATCCAAGTTTGTTGTTTACAGTTGATGAGAGTTTGTTGTTGAGCCTGTAAAGAGTTTACCATGAGATGAAGTCTGGGGTTGACTCTGCTGCCATGAGAGGTTTTATAGGAGGAGGGAGGGAGCTGTACCTGAATGCCAGACCCAGTGGGAGGGGCTGTGGGACAGTTCACGTCAACCTCATCCACCCCACATGGAGACAGACACTCACATGGAGAACAGGCAGGAAGCAGGCAGGAAGCAGCAGAAAACAGGCAGAAAACAGGCAGAAAACAGGCAGAGAGAGGGTAGAAATGAGCCAGAAACCAAAGAAATGAGCTGATACAGTAAAGATACAGTTGTGCTGAAAAGTTTCCCTCCCCCAGTTCTTAACAGCGTGTATTTCCCTTTAACATCAGTGACAGCTTGAAGTCTTTTGTGCTGGTTGTGGATGAGGGTCTTTATTTTCTCAGATGGTAAAACTGACCATTCTTCTTGGCAAAAAGCCTCCAGTTCCTGTAAATTCTTGCTCTGTCTTGCATGAACTGCAGGTTTGAGATCTCCCCAGAGTGGCTCAATGATATTGAGGTCAGGAGACTGAGATGGCCACTCCAGAACCTTCACTTTATCCTGCTGTAGCCAAGTTGTTCCCCCAGTTTTTTGTCCTTTATCTCAATATATGACTCTTTTTTTAAGGTTTGACTTTTTATCTCAAAACTTGAACCTTTTTGTTAAATTTTGACTCCTATATCAGAATTTAGACTTTTATCTCATTATTTTGAACTTAAAGTCTCATATTGCAATGTTATATCACANTGAGGCTTGTCTCTGTGCTGTTTGGCGTATTGTAAGCAGGAAACTTTGTGGCATTTGTGTAGAAATGTCTTTCTTCAGCCCATTTTTCCTCAAGTGCCTCCTTATTGTGCATCTTGAAACAGCCAGACCACATTCTTTCAGAGAGTCCTGTATTTCAGCTGAAGTTATTTGTGGGTTTTTCTTTGCATCCAGAACAATTTTCCTGTCAGTTGTAGCTGAAATGTTTGTTGGTCTACCTGACCGTGGTTTGGTTTCAACAGAATCCCTCATTTTCCACTTCTTCATTAGAGTTTGAACTCTGCTTATTGGCATCCTCAGTTCCTTGGATATCTTTTTATATCCCTTTCCTCTTTTATACAGTTGGATTCACTTTTCCTGCAGAAACTTTGACGATTCTTTTTCTTTCCTCATGACTCAGAATCCAGAAATGTCAGAGCAGCACTGGATGAAAGATGCAAGTGTGTGTCAGGAGCTCAGAAACTCACTGAGCTTTTATACACACTCACTGATTAAAGCAGGTAGATCACAGGTGAGGATGGTTACCATGGTTACCTTTAGGAGACATTCAAACACATTTGTGTCGACTTGTTTTCATGTTTCAGGACAGACTCAGACTTGTGCAGGTGCATTGAAGAACTTTTTGTTGTTTTTTACTGAGTCGTGTGTTTTCCAGGTTCAGTTCAGTTGAATGTAAACATGTTAAGAGCTGAATTAATTCTGCAGGAGACGTGTTTTTAAAATGACTCTATTTTTAGTGGTGGGTTTGTATCTTAATGACCCTGATTATGTTGGGATCAGCCCTGTTGGGGGGTAACAGCACGATCTGACCGTTTCAGGGAAGAACACGGTTTTTAATGAACCACTCAAACACTCGATGATGTTATTCCTGTGTTTTTTAGCACCTGCAGCATGAGCTCTGTGTTCAGTAAAGATTAACACGCCTTAAGGTTGTTCTTGTCAGTTACACAGTGTCCTCGGCTCCTCCTTCTTTTGAGGATTATTGGAAATGAAAATCATTACAAACCAGAAAAACCAGCTGCACATTTTGTCCAAATTATTTTGACAAAGATCTGAAAACTATTGGAGCAAACCAGAGCCACCAAAATGTCTTTAAATGAAAACAAAGTCCCAAAACTGTGTATTTACACCAGGCTGATGTGTGAGCAACACCATGGAAAATCTATTTATGGGAAAACATTTGGACAAATATTCCTGTAAGGGATGTCAGTTGTTTTGGTTTGCACACGGAAACTGTCCTGAGCCACAGAAGAAAAACTGCTCAGCTCTGTCACCGAGTCCACGTTTCTCCAGACGCTGAAAACTCAGCACAACACAACAGTTTGGTGACAATTTAGCTGCATTTACCAAAAAGAGACAGAAACATGCAGAGGAGGCTTTATGTAACATTTATCAGAAACATAAAATAACAGTTTGCAAACCACTTTAGCATCAGCAAGAGTTCAGATACTGAACGTCAGAATAGAAAAGGATTATTGTTTGATGAAAAATGCTGCTCATTAAAATCCTGAGAAATTTTAGACTTTTCTTCATTTGTCAGTTGTTTGTTGCACAAAATTCAATGAAATTACAAATGACAAATGTTTACACTCTTAGTTTTTCTTCTTTTGTTTAAATATAGAGAAACAAAAAATGCAACAAGTGAGACTGACAGAATTAAACTCCACTAATAAGGATTCAAGGAGTTTTATTGTCATTCATCACATGTAAACATGGATGAAATTAGGTTTCCCTGGTCCTGGAGCAAGCCCAATATTAGAGAATGAGAATGATTAAATATATGCAAATATACGAATAAAAAAGAGAATAAAAGAAGAAAACAATCAACTAGCCTTTGTAATAAATCAGAAATAAGTGGAGGACAAAGAAAAAAAAAGAGTTTAAATGTGCAATCTGGTATCAGAATTTCTAGATTTAAATCCACTTCTTCTTTTTTGTGACATTTTTCAGATGTTTTCGTTTTGTGATTGATGCAAAAGTAACTGAATACAGTTCCAGACCAGATAATAATAATAATAATTATCATAATGATAATGACAAATTGTATTCATAGAGCCCTTTTCTGAACACTCAAAGTCACTTCAGGATAAAACCATCATGCAGAACAGAACAGTAATAAAAACATGTGAATGTTAATGGTTGAGGTGACGTGAGCACAACTTGTTTTTAAGATGTTTGTATAAAGTTTTGTTGCTTCACAAAACTCTGTTAATGTTTGGGAACCAAAGAGAACTTTTATTTGAGTTTTTGAAATGATAAACGTCTCATTCCTGTCTGAACGGGAATTTTCACTGGAACATGACTCACGTTTGAAATAATAAACTCAGCACCTGCACCCTTCTACTACAGAGCCACGCTGTTGTAACGCATCCAGGATGAGGTTTGTAAAAGAAACAGGAGCAAGAGATGAAAAAACACAGAGCGAAAGCTGCTTTCAAACTCGAACAAAACTTTCTTGAAAAAGAAACTTCCCTGCTCTCAATAATCACATAAAAATTTCTTCAGAAACATCTTTGAATGAGTTAATTTGAACGTTGCTTCATTCACATCCTGAGTCCGACGTCAGTTTCTGTAAATTTCACTCACTTCCCTTAAAGTTAAAAGAGATTTCTCTGAATTCTCTGCAGTTTTTCCTAGAAGACGATCATTTTGAAAGCGAAGTTTGTTTTTGCTGACTCTCAGAGTTGAACTCTTCCTGTCTCCTCTGTTTAAAGAGACTCAGCTTCTTTGTCAGACCCGCTCATGTGACCAGGCTGTTGGAAATTCACTGGAGTAGTGAGAGATGTTCTTCCTGGTGTCTCATTAGTGTTACACAACTGTTTTATTGCTTTGTTCTCCGTGTCCCACTTCTCATCAAACAGTTTTCTATCTCTGCAGTGGAGGCTTTAAAAGAAATGCAAACCATAAAAACCAGTTTGTACTGACATTATTCTGCACTCATTACTTTTATTATGTGGTTTTAGTTTTGGTACATGATGCAAAATCCATCAAAAAAAATAAAACCCCCACCTTTCATTTTGTTCATAACGTCAGCCACAGCAGATTCAGTCAGATCTGGTTCATAGTCATGACTTCCTGTTGTCAGTAGGGGGCGCTTTACTTTGTCACATACGTGGACTCAGGCCGTGACACCGAACATGTGTTTGCACTTTGGTCCAGATCCAACATGGTACACAAGAGTAATAAGACTTTAATTTTTCTGAAAAAGTTGATTTTTGTCCTCGTTTGTGGCCACGACCTTTGAGTCAGGAAAATCATCTTTATAACTTTTCATCCTCAGTGTGTCGAGTAAACATAAATGTAGTTTGAAGATAATTCCAACTTTGATGTGAGATTTATGAACTTTTGATTCAAATGTCCCCAGAACAATAAATATTTCTGTAAAAGTCTTGGCATGATAAATGTGCAAAAGAAACTGAATGTAAAAAAAAAACCTGTCAGTTTCAGCTTCGTGTAGCCGCGCTCATCGATAAAAATCCTTTAATATCTTTTCATTGTCAGTGTGTGTGGTAAACAGTGTTGGGCCCGTTACTGAAAAAAAGTAGTAAATGACTTATTACTCGTTACTCTTTTTTAAAGGTATATATACGTTACTGATTATATTACTTTTATTTTCACATCAAGTTGGTAAATGTGTCCTTTAATAAGAGGCTAAAAGAAAGGACGTTAATGCTGCTTCTGCTTCTCCAGTCCACAGTTTTGGTGATATTTGTTAAGCCTGAGTGATTTTTTTTCATAGATATTTTTTTTCTTTACATCTTTGTCTGTCTGCAAAATATTCCATCATAACCTGGATGATGTTTTTAATTGATTTTCTCCTGCTTTCTGCGACCTGTTTTATTACTAAGCCCTTGTAGCACTTTGAGATTTCTTGGAGATGAAAAGTGCGTCATGAATAATTTTTTTATTTTTTATTTCTCCTCCTGATTCTGAGTTTGATCATGAGCTCTAAATCA
The DNA here is from genome assembly GCA_008086565.1 of Thalassoma bifasciatum. NCBI lineage: Eukaryota > Metazoa > Chordata > Actinopteri > Labriformes > Labridae > Thalassoma > Thalassoma bifasciatum. The sequence goes on along the minus strand of RPOG01002580.1, from coordinate 15,063 downwards.
GGAGTGAAACTGCAGGTGAATTATTTTCCGCAGTTTATGAATCCATCAAAGTTACAGGCTACATGAAATACACCTGTGAGTACCAGAGACAAAGTTATTTAAATCCAGTCAAAGTCGATGTTTTATGACAGAGACGGAGTAAAAGGACAAAACTTACATCTGACATGATCCTGTCGTCTTTCTCCTCCACTAACCTGCAGTTACGGGCGTATTTACAGACGTTAAACTTAAACACGTACCGCTCCAGTTATATTTAAAAACAATGGTTAAAAAGAAGACACAAAAACGCAGCTGAGCCTAAAAGACGAAAACCACAAATCTGTGAACCATGACTGGAGCTCCCTCGCTGTTTATCAGACAAACATGACGACATTAATCTGTGGATTATTCCATTTTAAATCAGAGATAACAACGTTGAAGAAGTAATGAGTCACTTTTTGGTGAGTAACTGTGATATTATTACTGGATTTTTAAGAGTAATTCATTACACTACTCGTTACTAGTAAAAGTAATGTTACTCCCACTCCCACCTGACCTCTGCAACACTCAGTCCTTACCCCTCTTCAAATCCAGACTCCAAACCCATCTGTTTAAACTACTCCCTCTGACCTTTCACCACCATTGCACTGTTTTGTATTTTAATTTATTGTTTTATATTGCATTATATTGTATTGCTTGTTTTATATCTGTTTTAGTCCTTTTTTAATGCACTTATTCTTGTAAGGTGACCTTGAGTGCCATGACAGGCGCCCTTAAATAAAATGTTTTATTATTATTATTATTATTATTACAGTAATATATTACAAAAGTAATACGTTACTGCCCAACACTGGTGGTAAACGTAAATCTTGAAGACGATCTGAAAAAAAACAAAAACTGTGGGACAAGTTTGTTTTTTTACCCTATAAATCGTCAAAATTGGACATTTAACCCAAATTTCTGAACTTCTTCTTCAATATTCAGTTTGGTGGTATAGGAGTTTTTTGTAGGTCTGGGCACGATAGTTATACCCACAACATGTCAGACGTGTAGCTCAAAGCAGCAGGAGGGGCTGTAGTTTTTATTCTGGAAGCACCAGAATCATTCATTTTCAACACGGGGACAAAATTGTGTTGAACTTGAAGCATGTTTAGGTTCCTCAGTTTGGGGTTAAAGTGGAAGAAACTAAGAAAAGAAGTAATAATCTTTAGGACCTTCACTCTGAGGTCGTCACTCGTGCCTTAATCACCACATTAGAAACATGAAAGTGTGTTTTTTTTCCTTAAATTAGACTCATCAGTGTCAGTGAACGCAGCACGGATCAGGTGATAGAAAAGGTGATTTGCTCCTTTTCTTTCTTTTGTTTCCTGTTGTGAATGAGCAGAGTTTGACCTGATGTGCCAGCTGACAGATTATAGAGACGAACGACCTGTTCCCCACTTTGCTCTCTCTCTCTTTCCTCTCTGACTTGTGTTGACCTGCACACAGCTGATGCAACCTCAGCCTAAATTACAACCACCCCCACCAATCATCCTCCCGTCACGTCCTTGAGCAGCTTTCTCTCTTCGTTCTCTTGGTTCTGTCAGGACGCCGTGCCAACGCCACTTTTCTCTGCCTGTGTTGGCGCGCTGGCACTCACAGGTTTGATGGCTCTGACTCACGGGTCTGCAGACCTCACGTACACAAAGGTGTCGTAGCAACAACAACAGCCGGGAACATGATTCAGATGTGTTTGGACTTGATCTGTGCTCGTTTCTAAACCTTCTGTCCTCTTTGTTTGTCTCGTGCTGCATTCCTCCGTCTTAATCCAACCAAACATTAATGCTGAAGACTTTCTTCCTGTCCTCTCTTCAATTACAGCTCAGAAAAAAGCTTTTACATTAATCTACATTTATTTACACTCTGTAAACACAAAACATCAACTCAGAAATATTATAGTACAACTAACTCAGATTTTTTTTTCAGTTAAGTTACTTGTTCTTCATGGTCATAAAAGCTATTATACTTAATGTTCTTATATTTACTCATTTCACACAAATGAAGTGATTAGAGCTTCAGGATTCTTACAGAAGTAAAATAGAGTATTTTTCATTTGTGCTTTTGCCACAAACCAACACCGACCAACACCAGCTGACAGGTGTTAAACAGACATTTATTTATGTCGCTTTTCCACTCTACAATTCCAGCTCTCCTCTCCTCGTCTCTACTGGGTTTGGTTCTTTTCCTCTAGCCCGACTACAGACTCACGGTGGGCGTGGATCTTATAACACAGCTGCGCTAAAGTGCTGCGCAGAAGTGCGTGCATGTTCATCTATAACGCCACACAAACATCATTTTGTACTAACATATGTGCCACCGTGGTCTTTAAAGGAAAAAAAAAAGCTTTAAAAAGATTTCATTAAAGTAATACAGCGGCTCAATGTGGGTCGTCATGACAACGGAGGTAAACAACAGNGTTCTGTGCCGTCAGGTTTAAATGTCATTAAAAACCCGTCGCTGACTTATTCCTTTGCCTCTTGTAAGTGATTTGTTCAGAGTCAGAAGCTGCAGAGACGACATTCTCTGACCAATGAGTGACCGGCAGTCCGTCCACGTCACCTTTTAGTATCAGCTTTACTCTCTTAGAACCAGGGTAGAGTAGGTACTAAAAACTGGCGTCTGACGCGTAGTACCGCGCTAATGGAAACGCAACACAAACCGAGTAGAGGAGAGTAGAGTAGAGCTGAGACGAGTCAGTGGAAAAGGGCCGTTACAGGACACTGACTGACGCAAACTTGTTCCTTTAAGTACAACTGTTACCCGACCGTTTAGCAAAGCTACAGCTTTAAAATAGCTGTCTCTCTCTCTCTCTCTCTCCTGTTTTTCTTTCTTCTTCTCTTCTGTCTCTTTTCTGTCAGACAGTCCAGCTCCTGTTCCCACTTCAATCATAAATAAATAAAATGCAGAAAAAAAACCCCAGATCTCTTTTCTCACTGATAAACTTAATCAGCTGGTGTTGCCATGGAAACCTCAGCGTGCCGTAAAGCAGTCCAGTCCAATCCGACCTGTTCAGTCCTGATTAAAATATAAAAATGAGACTTTTTCTTGATCACTTCCAAACTGCTCACAACCTCTTTAAGTAAAGTTAACAAGTAGAAACAAGTCAGTTTAACTTTGTGCTGTTATTTATATTTACTCACTTTTATTAGTGCAACTTGTTGAACTGGATTCTTTGGAGTGAGTTGAACTGGTCAGATTTTACAGAGCGTTACAGCTCAGAGAAATAACTGAGGAGTGTTTTTAAGTTTGTGATGGATGTGTAATTTCACGGTGGGGGGGTCGGGGGGGTCGTCAGAGCGTGAGGTGAGCTCAGCTTTGGCAGAAAAACCATGTTAGAGATATTATTAGACAGTCAGGGTTTATTTTTAGTTGCAGATTTCATGCTGTGTTTTTATAACTATGAGGATAAAAAGCAGATCCACAGGGACCTNCCCCCCCCCCTCACTCCGACCCCCCCGGGTGTGTAACAGCTCCTCCCTGGATCCTCGGAGGAGAAAATGCACTTGACCAAACATTCCTGTTCCTGCGGAAAATCCCAGCGTGTGCAGTGATTTTGTGGAAAAGTACAGATCAGATATTTATCACTTACAGGTGGAAATTATCGATTCACCCCGGGGGGAAGACGATGTTCTGAGAGAACGCTCTGAACTTTTGCTTTTTGTGTTTACTTCACTCCGGCAACAACAGGAAAAAATCAGATATGATGAAAAGATTTTGTCTTATACGTCGGCTCTTGTCCTGCTCTGCTCTGAAGCTGGGTTACTTCACGTTCTATCTTTTATCTTTAATGATAAAATACAGTTTATTATTCTCCACCGCTCAGGGGAAATTAAAAAAATCAATCATTTGACTTTAAATCAGGATTATATTCAGTTTTCTCTCATACAGAAGTGAAAATGAAAGTTTGCATCATTTGTCGTCTGTTAACTGTTTCACTGAGTTGGTTGTTTTGGGAATAAAACCAAAATGAGTGTAATAGATTTAAAAGTTTAAAAGAATTAATTCATAAAAATTCCACAAAAATGTTGATTTCATTTTCCAACAGTTGAAAAGCAGCTTTTTCTTCATGTTTCAGAGCTGGAGCTGATTATTGAGCTCAGGAAACTTCAGGACGAGAGAAAGATGAAAGTGATGATTTAATTTAACCTCCTGATCCTGTTTAACAAACTTAATAAACTTCATCAAGAATCACAGACTTTCACAAAGATTCAATGAAAACTTGAGCAGCTTCATTTATCTACAAACAGAATAATATAAAAACAGTGGAGAGTTATAAGTTATTAGACCATAAACAGGTTATTAGTTTGGTTTTTCATCAGTTATTAGACGATAAACAGGTTATTAGTTTGGTTTTTCATCAGTTATTAGACCATAAACAGGTTATTAGTTTGGTTTTTCATCAGTTATTAGACCATAAACAGGTTATTAGTTTGGTTTTTTGGTTTAACTGTGATTAACAGCTGCTGTAAGTGAAGAGATTTTATCAGAGAAGTCAGAAAGAGATCAGACTTTTGGGGGTGAAAATTAATTAAGAAACCAAGAAGGTGCTGGATAAATCTGGAGATAAAGACTCAGAAAAGTATTTTTGGTTGTTATTCAGCAGAGAAACCTGAGTTTTAATCTGTAGTTAGGTTGAAGTTTTATTCATGTGGGTAAAGTTTAGGAGTTTTAATCTGTAGTTTGGTTGAAGTTTTATTCATGTGGGTAAAGTTTAGGAGTTTTAATCTGTAGTTAGGTTAAAGTTTTAACTGTGTGGGTAAAGTTTAGGAGTTTTAATCTGTAGTTAGGTTGAAGTTTTATTCATGTGGGTAAAGTTTAGGAGTTTTAATCTGTAGTTAGGTTGAAGTTTTAACTGTGAGGGTAAAGTTTAGGAGTTTTAATCTGTAGTTAGGTTGTTCAAAATTGACACTCCCATTTCAAATCCTCAAAATTAGACATCAATCCAAAAAGTTTTAGCTGTGAGGGTAAAGTTTAGGAGTTTTAATCTGTAGTTAGGTTGAAGTTTTAACTGTGTGGGTAAAGTTTAGGAGTTTTAATCTGTAGTTAGGTTGAAGTTTTAACTGTGAGGGTAAAGTTTAGGAGTTTTAATCTGTAGTTAGGTTGAAGTTTTAACTGTGAGGGTAAAGTTTAGGAGTTTTAATCTGTAGTTAGGTTAAAGTTTTAGCTGTGAGGGTAAAGTTTAGGAGTTTTAATCTGTAGTTAGGTTAAAGTTTTAGCTGTGAGGGTAAAGTTTAGGAGTTTTAATCTGTAGTTAGGTTGAAGTTTTAACTGTGAGGGTAAAGTCCAGGAGTTTTTAGTTCGTTGTTCGGTGATAAAAGCCTCAAACACGCAGCTCTCTGCTCTTGTTGAATCAGGAATCGATGATGAATCGTGTCGTGACACAGAGGATAAGAATCAGATTTTATCCCAGTCTGACATTTCTCAAGTTCCACAAGTATTTTCCACTCCTGGTCCAAAAATAGCTGCGAGCCCAGCGTGAGTCTGGCTGATGACTGAGCTCAGATTTATTCCATGTGAGACCCAGAAGTTTTTCTCTGAGTCTTAAACACAAACACTGATGTGTCAACACCTGACGGAGTCATCGCTCCATCAGGACCAACACATTCAGTCAGAACCAGAGAAAACATGAGAGTTTCTCTTCTTCCTCCTCACATCAGGTTTTATTTAATAAATCTTTTTTTTTATAAATTTGAGCACCCAAAAATGTCAGGTGGTGCAACCAAATATAAGAAAATATATTTATATGTTCCTGTTATTTTTTCTGTGTGAAATTATTGGCAAGTATCTCTCAAGTGTCTGTAGTGACTCATACATTTTCATTTTGTGTGTTTCATTTCTTTTATTTGTGAATAAGATAAATAATTTGATGTTAAAATAACATTTCACATTATTACATTGGTTGTACCACCTGACATGGAAATTGTTCCAGTCACCAATGAAGTGAAAAAACCTTTTTTATCAGTATTTCAGAGAAATCTACAAACTTTTCCACTTGGTCACAAATGTCATTTGGGCTCCTCTGGCTGATGCAGTTTCCTGTTTCCTGTTTTATTCTCTTCACTTTAAAATAAAAGTCTAATGTTACGGTTGCACCACCCTGACATTTGACAAGGTGAAAATTACGGGACAAAAGTTTTTTTTACATTTCTCAACAGCTTTAAAATTCTTTTTATTTACAAAGAATGTTTTATTTAAAAAGGATCAAGCATAAAATAATGCCACTGTATTTTTAATTTCCATTTACAATAACTGACATTCAATTTTTAGAGTTTAATTACTGTGGATACTTGTCAGGACGGTTGCACGTGGACTGTAAAACCCCCAAACTCCTTGGTTTTGTGTTTTTTTGTACAATATAAAATTATCAAATTTCTAGTGTTCAAATAACACAGGTTTCATAGAATAAAGAAATACATGTGATGAAATACTCAATTCATGATGGAAGGAAATATTACACTCAGACACAAAAAAAGGGGACGTCACCTCATTGACCCGTATATAAAATAACGTTTGGTGTTTTAGTTTCCTTCTATCCTCCAGGTTTAGTTGGTTTATCCTCGTTACTCGTATCCTCGTAACTGCTGTTGTTTATTATGGGATGTCATGTTAAAAGTGTCTGAATATCAGTTATGTCAGAGATTTTGTTCCAAACAGAACAGAAAGTGACTTTTTGTGGTCAGAAACATCAGTTCAGGTCCAGATGTTAGATAATCTGATGTTCTGAGCGTTTGTCAGTTTCTGTTCCTGTGGAAAACACGTCGCCGTCTTTGTGGTGACGCCGCCGCCGCCGCCGCTCCGGGTTTCAGGAATTAGGGGAATTATGGGAATTATGGGACATCAACACACATGATGGTGGTTATGATTTCAGCGGTTTTCTTCACCACAGCCTCATGTTTTCAGACTTTATCACACTCCACATGTTCAGATGTTACAAATCTACCTGAGCATCATCAAAAAACAAGAATAAATCAGATTTAATGAGAATATTAATCATTATAATCAGAAATGTCTCTCACTTTTTCAACTTCAGTTTCATTCAGTTATTTCTACATCTTTCTGTTTCTCTGCTGTGTTAATGTGACGTTAGAGACAAAGTTTTACTGACAACTAATCACAGGAGTAGAATAAATATTTAAAGTCCATTTAAGTTGTTTTTCTTCAGTAAATCTGCACCTTTTTTTGTTTTAGGGGGTCGTGGACGGCAGTGCGTGTTTTACTGGGGGTCACGACTCAAAAAGGTTGAGAAAAACTGGTTTAACCTTTTAACTACCCACCAAGAAAAAAAGGAAACAGTTTCCTCTGTAACACACATTTATTATTGCATTATAATACTGAGGATTAGGGCCAAGCTAAAAAAAAAAAGGAGGTAAACTTACGAGATTAACCTCGGACATTTACGAGGATCCAGTCTGAATTTACAACAAAAAAGTTGTTAACTTACGGGAAAGAAGTCATTAATTTACGAGGAAAAAGTCATAAACTTACAAGAAAAAGTCATTGAATTATGAGTAAAAAGTCGTCAACCAGAATAAAGTCGTAAACTTAGGAGAAAAAAGTCGTTAAGTTTCTAGATAAAAGTCTTAAACTTATGAGAATAAAGTAACTGCCTGTAGATTTACGGCTTTATTTCCATAATTTTATGACTTCTATCCCATAAATTGAAGAGTTTTTCTGGTTAGTTTAAGACTTTATTCTTGTTGGTTATTAGATCAATCTTATAAAAACATTTTTTTTTTCTCTTTTAGGTTGGCTCAACTCTTTCGTCGTACAGTTGGTGAGTAAAAACCTCAAAAACCTTAGTTTTTCAAATATTAACTTCTATTCAAATACCACAAAAAGGAGGAAAAAGTCACATGAAATGCTGATAATTTCTCATAAATATTCAGGGAATTGTAAAGTTTTGGTTCCTAAAATCTTGAATAACATTGATTTTTTTATATCTTGACTAAAGTGCAGTAACTAAAAATTCTCACATTCATTTTAACTTGTGATTGAATGTTACTGTGCAAAACATTCATCCTGCATTAAAGACAAAAAGAACAAAATGCAAAACAAAAACACATTTGTTGTCAACAAAAACTCGACTGAGCCACAAAAAAAAAAAAGGGTTTGAGATCCAAACGTGGTTAAATCAGAGTAAAGTTAAAAACTCCAGTTATTGTAACGGAGTCACTGAAAATGTATAAGTTTTTTTTAGAGTAGGAGGAAGTTAAACGGATAATGTGTAGTTAAAGGGTTAATGTGTAGTTAAAGGGTTAATGTGTAGTTAAAGGGTTAATCCGTAGTTAAAGGGTTAATGTGTAGTTAAAGGGTTAATGTGTAGTTAAAGGGTTAATCCGTAGTTAAAGGGTTTTACACATCAATTTCCCAATTACACATCAATTTCCCAATTAGACATCAATTTCCCAATTACACATCAATTTCCCAATTACACATCAATTTCCCAATATCCGTAGTTAAAGGGTTAATGTGTAGTTAAAGGGTTAATGTGTAGTTAAAGGGTTAATCTGTAGTTAAAGGGTTAATCCATAGTTAAAGGGTTAGTCTGTAGTTAAAGGGTTAATCCATAGTTAAAGGGTTATTCCATAGTTAAAGGGTTAATGTGTAGTTAAAGGGTTAATGTGTAGTTAAAGGGTTAATGTGTAGTTAAAGGGTTAATGTGTAGTTAAAGGGTTATTCCGTAGTTAAAGGGTTAATGTGTTTTAACCCAGTATTGAGTCTTTTTTCTGTGGCTCCTTCTTCAGAAACTATAAAAGCAGTTTTAGTTTCTCTGAGGCCGTTGTAAAAAAGTCAAATAACTTTGTGCAGTTTCCCGATGGTTGTGTGAGCCTGGTTTGATGATGTCTTAAACGTTTGGGTTGTAATGAGGACAGTGTGACAGTAATCCTCTGGCTGCGGCGCTCAGACTGATTCTGATGAAGTGTTATACAAGAGCCCGGGGTCACATTTCAAAGCCCCTGCATCATCATCGCTGGGGGGGGGGTGAGCGATGGCCCCACGGACTCGCCAGACTTCGCTTTTTGATCCACAATCAGCACAAAACTGTCAGCGTGCGATGCGTCCGCGAAGGTCGATGACTCATGGCGGCAGAATGCGATGGAGCGGGAAACATGGTCTGTAATCAGAACTGTGAGGAATCACTACAGTAAACATTTTCAAAAACTGTGAGGGATCACTACAGTAAACATTTTCAAAAGTCTTTATGAGCCTTCAGAGGGACGTCCATCTGTTTAAGGGAGAATTACGCCACAAACAGCCCACACATATGACCCCTGCTTGTTGCCGTAGCACAAAAATAAAGTGGTAAACAATCAAAGATGCTGAGAGAGCGAGAACACAAAGACGTTTGGGTTTGACCTGTGTCTTCCTGACGTCGTCATGGTAACCTGAGGTCACGGGTCCATAGAGATTTACACTTGGTGCGTCCACGAGGTCCAAGACAAATGACGCCGTTTTCGCAGCCTCACATCAAACACGCCTCTGAAAACGCCAAAGACACGTGGACAACATGGCGGCCGACCTGGAGCTTCGATGATCTACAGCAGCGTTTCTCAACCTGAGGGTCGGGACCAATGTGGGGTCACGGGCGATTGGTGCAGGGTCGCCAAGTCTTTTTGGAGAATTCTGACAGATATCAAACCGCAAAACTTCAGGCAGGGTTGTTTTAGCTGTAGTTAAAGGGTTAATGTGTAGTTAAAGGGTTAATGTTTAGTTAAAGGGATAATCTGTAGTTAATGGGTTAATCTGTAGTTAAAGGGTAAATGTGTAGTTAAAGGGTTAATGTGTAGTTAAAGGGTTAATGTGTAGTTAAAGGGTTAATGTTTAGTTAAAGGGATAATCTGTAGTTAATGGGTTAATCTGTGGTTAAAGGGTTCATTTGTAGTTAAAGGGTTAATCTGCAGTTAAAGGGTTAGTCCGTAGTTTAAGAGTTAATGTGTAGTTAAAGGGTTAATCCATAGTTAAAGGGTTAGTCTGTACTTTAAGGGTTACAGACATCAGACATCAATTTCCTAAGTAAACATCAATTTCCCAATTAGGCATCACTTTCCCAAACAGACATCAATTTCTCAATTACAAATCAATTTCCCAATCAGATGTCAATTTCCCAATTAGACATCAATTTCCCAATTAGACATCAATTTCCCAATTACACATCAATTTCCGTTAATGTGTAGTTAAAGGGTTAATCTGTAGTTAAAGGGTTAATGTGTAGTTAAAGGGTTAATGTGTAGTTAAAGGGTTAGTCTGTAGTTAAAGGGTTAGTCCGTAGTTAAAGGGTAAATGTGTAGTTAAAGGGTTAATGTGTAGTTAAAGGGTTAATGTGTAGTTAAAGGGTTAGTCCGTAGTTAAAGGGTTGATCCGCTGTTAAAGGATTAATTTGAAGTTAAAGGGTTAATTTGTAGTTAAAGGGTTAATTTGTAGTTAAAGGGTTATTCCGTAGTTAAAGGGTTAGTCTGTACTTTAAGGGTTACAGACATCAGACATCAATTTCCTAAGTAAACATCAATTTCCCAATTAGGCATCACTTTCCCAAACAGACATCAATTTCTCAATTACAAATCAATTTCCCAATCAGATGTCAATTTCCCAATTAGACATCAATTTCCCAATTAGACATCAATTTCCCAATTACACATGTTAAAGGGTTAATGTGTAGTTAAAGGGTTAATGTGTAGTTAAAGGGTTAATCTGTAGTTAAAGGGTTAATGTGTAGTTAAAGGGTTAATGTGTAGTTAAAGGGTTAGTCTGTAGTTAAAGGGTTAGTCCGTAGTTAAAGGGTTAATGTGTAGTTAAAGGGTTAATGTGTAGTTAAAGGGTTAATGTGTAGTTAAAGGGTTAGTCTGTAGTTAAAGGGTTAATGTGTAGTTAAAGGGTTAATGTGTAGTTAAAGGGTTAATGTGAAGTTAAAGGGTTAATGTGTAGTTAAAGGGTTAGTCTGTAGTTAAAGGGTTAGTCCGTAGTTAAAGGGTTGATCCGCTGTTAAAGGATTAATTTGTAGTTAAAGGGTTAATTTGTAGTTAAAGGGTTATTCCGTAGTTAAAGGGTTATTCCGTAGTTAAAGGGTTAATGTGTATTAACCCAGTATTGAGTCTTTTTTCTGTGGCTCCTTCTTCTTCTTCAGAAACTATCAAAGCAGTGAGAGCTGAGAGTTGTATCAGCTCAGTTTGTTTAATCTTTGTTTTTCCTGAACTTTGTTTTTCCTGAACCAGTTCACTGAGCGATTTTTCATCAACTCGTTCAGATTTTGCAAAAACAGAAATTTGAGCAAGTGTTTCTTATTTTCAATAAAAATGCCTTTTTATTCTTTATATGAGCCACATTCAACTGACCAGTCCAGAAAAATGTCTTATTTTATTCTTAAGAGACTAAAATTAGGTCTGAATTGTTTGTAACAATTTTAAAAAATGGAGTAAGAAAAAAAGTTTCTTGTATTAAACTTTATTTGCATTTCAAGGAACTTGACAAGTAAATTTTTACAAGCAAAGTTTTACTGTGTGAGATTTTCAGTGTGGAGCATTAATCAGGTTTGACTGGTTCATTAGAAAATCTATGGACCTGCAGGTTTGTTTTACCTTTACCTGTAAAATCAGCTGATTTGATCATTCACAAGTTTAGGGAGGTGATATGAAATAATCAACATAAAAGTTCTGAAGTGAATTTGGCAGAAAACAAAACACAGATCACAAACAGTCGAGAGAATTTATAACTTTTATTTCATCAGTTTTATTATTTTATTTATAGCAACATTTAAGATTTATGCACTTATCTGGTGATTTATTGCTTATTTTTCTGTGGAAATGTTTGTTTTAGAGTTTTTTGATCCTATGTTCAGAACTTTGGGGACATTTTTGTTGTTTTAATACAAATAAAGTAAAAATGTTTGTGATTGGATGGTGATTTCCATCAGAGAAAGTGTGAAACTCTGAGAAATGAACTTTTTAAAGTGTAAAAACATGTGAATCCATCAAAAAGATGAATGTTTCAGCAAACTCGACTCTTTCTGAATAATTGATTAACGATCACATAATCAAACACGTCAGTTTCTTACATAAGCGTCTTTTGCTCGTTGTTGTTGTTGTTGTTGGTTTTCGTGACTCTGTTTTTAACGTCTTTAATTATTCATGAGGAGGAAACACTCAGATCTTTTTTGATTTAAAAGTGTTTCTCTTCCAGCTGCTCAGATTTTTGGCTCCTGATCTTCTAACACGCTGACAGGTTTTCACTTTCACTTTGGTGATGAAAACGCCGCCGTGAGCGAGCGGCTGAAACGTGTCAGAGGAAGGTCAGCGATGAAGCAACGTGTGACCTGGTTTAAAAACACGCAGCTTTCTGTGAAACCATGTCAAATTATAAAACCTGAGAAAAGGAGAAAAGACTGAGATCTGGGTACGAAGCTGCAGACTCAGAGCCAGGCAGCAAAGATTTATGGGTAATGAAAGTTATTACTCACAGACGAGCTGGAAAAACGAAAATTTAAAATCACTCAGAATCGACAACAACTTGGCAAAGTTCAGATAACGACAGAAATTATTGCTCAACGGGTCCGTGTCACCGCGAAAATAGATCAACAACAGTCAGAAGCTGAATATAGATCAACAACAGTCAGAAGCTGAATATAGATAAACAACAGTCAGAAACTGAATATAGATCAACAACAGTCAGAAACTGAAAAAAGATCAACAACAGTCAGAAGCTGAATATAGATCAACAACAGTCAGAAACTGAATATAGATCAACAACAGTCAGAAACTGAAAATAGATCAACAACAGTCAGAAGCTGAAAATAGATCAACAACAGTCAGAAGCTGAAAATAGATCAACAACAGTCAGAAACTGAATATAGATCAACAACAGTCAGAAACTGAATATAGACCAACAACAGTCAGAAGCTGAATATAGATAAACAACAGTCAGAAACTGAATAAAGATCAACAACAGTCAGAAACTGAACATGAAATAGATCAACAACAGTCAGAAACTGAATATAGATCAACAACAGTCAGAAACTGAATATAGATCAACAACAGTCAGAAACTAAACATAAAATAGATCAACAACAGTCAGAAACTGAACATGAAATAAAGATCAACAACAGTCAGAAACTGAATATAGATCAACAACAGTCAGAAACTGAACATGAAATAGATCAACAACAGTCAGAAGCTGAATATAGATCAACAACAGTCAGAAACTGAACATAGATCAACAACAGTCAGAGGCTGAATATAGATCAACAACAGTCAGAAACTGAACATGAAATAAAGATCAACAACAGTCAGAAACTGAATATAGATCAACAACAGTCAGAAACTGAACATAGATCAACAACAGTCAAAAAACTGAATATAGATCAACAACAGTCAGAAACTGAATAAAGATCAACAACAGTCAGAAACTGAACATGAAATAGATCAACAACAGTCAGAAACTGAATATAGATCAACAACAGTCAGAAACCGAACATATGGCCGAGCTTCTCCCCCTCTCTCTCCCAGCCCCCCTGCAGAGGAAGCTCATTCAGCCGCTTGTACCTGTGATCTTGTTCTTTCGGTCACTACCCAGAGCTCGTGACCATAGGTGAGGGTAGGAACGAAGATCGAACAGTAAACAGAGCTTTGCCTTTTGGCTCAGCTCCCTCTTCACCACAACCAGAGTCCTCATCACTGCAGACGCCACATCACTGCAGACGCCGCACCGATCCGCCTGTCGATCTCTCGCTCCACCCTTCCCTCACTCGTGAACAAGACCCTGAGGTACTTAAACTCCTCCACTTGGGGCAGGATCTCATCCCCGACCTGGAGAGGGCACTCCACCCTTTTCCGGTTGAGGACCATGGACTCAGATTTGCAGGTGCTGATTCTCATCCCAGCCGCTTCACACTCGGCTGTGAACCGATCCAGTGAGAGTTGAAGGTCACGGTCTGATGGAGCCAACAGGACCAAATCATCTGCAAAAAGCAGTGACCCAATCCTGAGGTCACCAAACCGGACCCCCTCGACACCCTGGCTGCACCTAGAAATTCTGTCCATAAAGGTTATGAACAGAACCGGTGACAAAGGGCAGCCCTGGAGGAGTCCAACCCTCACTGGAAACAAGTCCGACTTACTGCCGGCAATGTGGACCAAACTCTGGCACCGGTCGTACAGGGAACGGACCGCCCGTAACAAGGGGTCCGACACCCCGTACTCCCAGAGAACCCCCCACAGGACACGGTCGAATACCTTCTCCAAGTCCACAAAAACACAGGTGTCATCAGTTAAGTTCAGGTGTGGTCAGTTTTTCAGAGCCCCCCCATCTTCTCTCCTTTCACCTGGTTCAGGAAACTCCCGCTTTTTTCTGCCTCTTTGTCTCAGCTCTGCCTCTGAGGTATTTTTAGCCTGATTTCATATTCTCTGTGTAATTCTCTGTGTAATTCTCGTGTAATTCTCTGTGTAATTCTCTGTGTAATTAAGAAGGATGCGAGTAAACAATGTCCTGGTTTGAGTCCAGCTCTGAACTTGGCGCCGTCACAATCAGAGACGTTTCGTTTAAAGAGGAATAACTTCATGCGTTGGCGGGAGAGCAGCGCTGTCCTCGGGGGTTTCAGGCTTTTTTTTTTTTCACAGAAACACTTGTGTTTTATATTTGCGCCTCGCCGCACATTCTTCTGTGTTCATGGGGGAGGAAAAGATGAGACTGACTCTAGATTCTTTCTGCTCAGTCACGTCAAACATTTCTGAACCAGAAAAAAGCTCCACGTGGTCAAAGACCAGGACGCCACCAGGACGCCACCAGGACGCCACCAGGACGCCACCATGCCACTCTGCTGAAGTTTGCAGCGTCTGCGTTTGAGTCACGACTGCAGGTGTTAGTCTGCAGGTGTTTGTCTGCAGGTGTTTGTCTGCAGGTGTTAGTCTGCAGGTGTTAGTCTGCAGGTGTTTGTCTGCAGGTGTGTGTCTGCAGGTGTTTGTCTGCAGGTGTTTGTCTGCAGGTGTGTGTCTGCAGGTGTGTGTCTGCAGGTGTGTGTCTGCAGGTGTGTGTCTGCAGGTGTGTGTCTGCAGGTGT